>JAVLUX010000044.1:6155000-6427500 GCA_032164185.1 Moxostoma hubbsi
CATCAGGGTGTCAATGCACTGCTCAATGTCAGCGTCAAATGGCGCTTTGATCTCCACATGAAAAGAACATGCAGAAAATGTCCTTTGATTTTAGTTCTGGCATTGTCCTGTAATGATACAACATATGAATTGTCTGGTAATCATTGGCTGACACTTTTAAAGTGCAGTGGCAATGAGGTCAAAGTTTCAAAGTCAAACTAATGAAACGCTACCAGGGGCAATGCTGATGCTTCACTCCATGAAGCTCAATGTATTCCATGACGCTGATGCGAGTCATGTGGATGTATATTAATATAAAACGTGACTGAAAACTGATTAGGGTTAGGTTTGTTTTTTTTCATTTGAATAGTATTTGTTCATGTCTCACGCTTGCACATTGAGTTGCATAAATGTGCACATACACAAGTCATGTGACTCTTGTTCCAGCTTCAGCCACTAGGAGCAGTTCAGAAATTCGGAATGCATAGACTGATTTTAGCAGACAAAAAAACCTGACCTCCTGTCACTGATTTTCCTGTGATATCAGTTTGTCTTTAATATAAAGTACAGTATATATGGTGCATTGTATGGCATATCATGTGTGGTGTGACGTGTGGTTTTTCGACTTTCTGTACAAATTTTGTGTTAGCTTGGGAGTTACTGTGAAAACTTTTGCCTTTGTACTAGTCATTGAAATTTGGGTTGGTCCAGCTGGACTGCTCCCACAGATGCTTTGGATGAAAGCATCTTAAATGATCTTTACATAACAACATGATTAGGTAATTGCTTTACAATACATGCACTATAGAAAGGAAGAGTCTTCCAAGAACATATACTGTAAATTAATGTAAATGTAAAGTCTGCATCCATCAGGATATTTGGTAATTCCTTTGTGGCATATCATTTTCAATGATTTAACATCACAGAAAAGTCATTGCATTATGTATTTAATGGTAGATGATTAATAATTTGTGTGAGTCCTTTTGTTTTTGTATGATCCAAGCCGATGAATGTAGCATATTTAATTATAATGGGTATTAATAGTCATCCAAATGTCCTCATGCCCATGTAAAATATAAGGAGAAGATCTTCCCAACATTCCCAGATTGGAAGAGGTGAGCCAATCCAACCGCTGTCAGTTCATTATAAAATGAGAGCTCTTCAGGCAACATCCACCTGAGAAGCTATGGTCCTAATCAAAGATGACATATCTGTGTGTCATAGACACAGAAATATGCACACACACACACACACACACACACACACACACACACACACACACACACACACACTCACACATAACTTCACTAATCAAAAAGCGTATTTCCCCTGGCGGTCTCTCGAGAAATCTATTGGGAGAAATTGGAATAATTTATTAGCTTACAAGTTTTGGTCGACAGTTGGCCCAAAGCTATTTATCTCTGTAATAGAGAATGTGTCCTATGTGGCAAAATTGACCAAATCAGATTGTGTTGATCAGAGAATGAGTTTGGCATGCCTGCAGGTCCATTTGTCTCAGGAGGATGAAGACCAAAAGGTGCACTAGCACTCAAAAAATATCCCACAAGAGGCTCCATCATGTCAAACCTCTGGTTCTGAAATGAGAAATATATCAACATCTAAATGACATTTAGAAATCATAAAGACACAAGTGGTTTCAGCATCCATTCTGCTAACACCCCATTACACTGGAAACGGACATTTCTCTGAGACATATTGAAAAAAAGCAGATGTGTGCAGGACATTTAATCCTGTGTTGTGATGTAAAAAAACAGTAAATTGTTGATATAGAGATAGTTAAGTACATTTATGATAATGTCATACATACATGACCATTTATTTGCTTTCAAAACTATTTAGCATTCCAAATAAGCATGTTGTTCATTAACTGTCAGATTAAAGAAGTGTTTTTTCCCAGGTCAGCCATAAAGATGGGTGAATATTTGGATCATTATTATCTTTATGACTCATCATGCTGATGTTAACTGTCATTTCAGGTTTGTCTGCCTAATTTATGTTTAGTGGTTGTGAGCTGTGAATGTTAATTTTGTCTAATTTGCATGGAGACATTTTTGATGGATTCTGAACAAGAGTGATATAAGAGTGATATTAAACCAAAGTGTTGATTATATGTAAAAGAGACTTTATAAGCAGCATCATGTACATAATGTTTTGTTTATACTGTAAGTGAAACATACTAAAGACAAATGAGATTCAGAATTGAATCTAATATTATTTAAATTATTTTGATCACTAAAATAATGTATTGCATCCATCAAGTTGAATGACTTCATGTTCAATGTACGAGTGCCATAATCACAGCAGTGCTGATGTAGGGCCATATAGCATGATTGCAAGTGTGATATTGTTTATATACAACAGTTCAATGAACAAGTACATTTGAAAAAATTAGGAAAAACCGAGTACTGTCATAAAAACGCATTTGTGCATGGAACTACATTATTACGCGACGAATCAGAATCTGCCATTGCTGGTTCAATACAATGATGCGTCCAAGCCTCCATTAGTCTTTCAAAAATGTCTCTTCAGAAGTAGTATCACGGCTTGTGCTGTTTCTAACAAGTCATTGTATAAACAAGGATAGACAGATGGATGTGTGTGTGTGTGTGTGTGTGTGTGTGTGTGTGTGTGTGTGTGTGTGTGTGTGTGTGTGTGTGTGTGACAGAGAGAGAGAGAGATAGAGATTGTAATGTCCTCCACCATTTTAACCAGTATGTACCCAATGTGGAAACTCTGATAAAAGGTAAGCACCTTGAGTTCTGTAATAAATCAGTTGTGTCTCTCAGCTGTGATGAGCCTTAACCTGAAGTTGTCTGTTTAAAGCTGTTTAAAGCTGTTTAAAGCTATTTTCTAGCTGTAGTCGTGTAGTAGTAATAAAAGCGATCATGGAGCACTGATGTATGTAAACAATGACTGATGGATTAATTTTATGACACCAAATGCTCGTATTACACACCAAAAGGATCTTTTGTCACCACCTGCTGGTTAACATATGTAATTTAAAAAATAAAGACAGTAACTCCTGACAGATCGGCACTGCTCTTACACTATAGTTTAGAACAGCATGAAGCGCCCGAGTCAGTGCTCATGGAACGTTTCTCCTCCAATCAGATTCGAGGACCAGAACTAACTGTGATATATATATATATATATATATATATATATATTACACACACTCACTAGGCATTTTATTAGGAACACCTGTACACATACTTATTCATGCGATTATCTAATTAGCCAATCATGTGGCAGCAGTGCAATGCATAAAGTCTTCAGTGCTTCAGTTAATGTTCACATCAATCATCAGAATGGGGAAAAACTGTGATATAGGTGATTTTGACTGTGGCATGATTGTTGGCACCAGGCGGGTTGGTTTGAGTATTTCTGTAACTGATGATCTCCTGGGATTTTCACACACAACTGTCTCTAGAGTTTACTCAGTTTGGTACCAAAAACAAAAAACATCTAATGAGTGTCAGTTCTGTGGACGGAAATGCCTTGTTGATGAGAGAAGTCAACGGATAATGGTCAGACTGCTTCGAGCTGACAGAAAGTCTACAGTATCTCAGAAAACCACTCTTTACAATTGTAGTGAATAGCATCTCAACATGCACAACACTTCAAACCTTGAGGCGGATAGACAACAAAAGCAAAAGACTACTTCGAGCTCTGTATTAGTGACCATAGAGAGGAAAAGTCTTAGGTGCTTTATATTTTTCACAAAAACATTTGTCTTCAAATAGTAATTTAATATATTTTGCTTTTATTGTATTAGTAGGAAATATCAATTTTAGATTTCAAGATTCCCTTGGCAAATAGGAAAACATGGAACAAATGGTATGGCCCCCACAGAGCCCGCATCTCGACATGATTGAGTCAGTCTAGGATTACTTGAAGAGACAGAAGTAATTGAGACAGACTAAACAGATAGAAGAACTGTGATGAATTCTTCAAGAAGCTTGGAACATCATATCTGCCAACAACTAAGAAAAAACGGGTGTACCTAGGAGAACTGGTGCAGATTTGAAGGCAAATGTTTTCACACAACATATTGATTTAGCTATTTTTTTATGTTTCTGGACTTTTTATGACATTAACTGATAAATGAAAACTATTTATGGCATTATTTCTGAAGACATCCTCATTATGCAACATTTTACTCAAGTGCCTAAAACTTTTGCACAGTATTGATGTCTAAGAAATGTAGCCATTCAGCGACCTTGATATTATGGCCTGAGGGGTGCTGAGAGAAGTGCCCCAAGCATGTGCTCTCGGGACTCTTAACATAGTCACGTTCCCTCTCACCATCATCTCATTGGATATCTGCCAATAGATTGTAATATTATAGCAATGATGAACAGGGATACAGGAGCAGGATCTGAGCTGCCCTGTCTGCCCCAAATTCAATAAGATCTCTTCAGCAAAATCCTTCTGAGGTGAACTTTGGTGGAGAATCTAAGGGTAAACGAGTTTGGCCCAGATCAAACTGATATCAACATCAAACAACAGGCTAGCGAAAAGAAATGCTAGCAGGCTAGCAAAATGTGCACACGATGCATCTCCCGCACTTGGTACAGCAGAAAGGCTTGGTTAGCTGGATGCAGTCATGCAAATGCCTTATTTTGCTTTCCATGTCTACTTTTTAAAATGACGAGTACAGATGGAACATGAACTGTTTAGGAATAAGGGACCAAAAACGTTTATCACAGAGGACAAAGAAACATGAGACTACAAGAGCACATATGGACAGTGTCAAGCTAGCAATCCTTGGCAGAGTCAACATAGCTACGCAACTGGACGAACGCCAAAGAATCAGGGTAAGAAAGCCCAATGAAGAGGTAAGATTATAGGTTCATTGAGAAGTTTGCCACTAAGAAGGACAGAAGGGCATAATTCCTGTGCAAATAAGATGTCTGTTACACACACACACACACACACACACACACACACACACATATTTGTAAAATTGTAATTTGTTTAATAGTGGCATTAAATAATATAAAGAACAAAAGAGAATTCAGTGTAAAACTCAATTCACATCTGAATTTAAATCTGTCTCCATAACAAAAAAAAACGTGCAGAATCCCATCTGAAAATTTGGGCACCAGCCGATACTTATATATTTATATATACATCACAGTAAATCAGAATAATATAAAACTAACAGGTAAATGAGATTTGGGAATCTAATGCTGTTCTAAAGACCTTTGGATTCATCCAGACATGTTTGGTGTTGTCTGGAATCCAAATACATTAAAGGTCTAACCTGATTAAATTGAATCAATCAGTTAATCAAACGAGAAAAGATTCTGTGCTTAGCCTCAGCTAGCGATATGGATTCATCCCCAGCCTGATAGACTCAGTCTTACGCTAACTACTTTAAAAGTCCATTTGGACCGGTGCCTAAAATCACCTGCTCTAAGTCTCCAAAGTAACAGCTCTCAGCTTAATTTGTATGCATTATCAATTAAGAAACTTAATAGCCAGCAGATTGATTAGATCCTCAGTTATAGGGGGTAGAACTGAAGCGAAACACAAAACATCATACACACTGCCTCCCTCACACACACACACACACACACACACACACACACACACACACACACACACACATACACATACACATATACACACACACACACACACAAACATTAATACTCGCACATGAACACACACACACACACCATTCCACTCCTCCTCCATAGTTCTTTAATTAATGCATACATATGGTGGAGAATAGAGTGGAAACAAGGCACTGCTCAAATTTTAAATAAAGCTTCAGCATCTAATGAGTCGGGCCGCTATGGCTAGTTTATCACTAATTGTACTTTCTGCTAATGAGAAACCACCTTAATACAAAACTAAATAACACATTCACATACAATAAGTTTTTAATTATTCCCTTTTTTAGCACAAGACACATTAAACAATTGCATATGTCCAATCCGGTCTCATGACAAATCATAATAAAAATCTTACAAGTTGGCTCGTACAAAAGCATACAACCATTACGACAAGTCATTTGTATTATTGCAGAGCCTAAAATAAATATAGAGTAACCAAATTGGTTCACAGACATTTCCTTTTATTTTTTTTATAAAGTGGTGGATTGGCTTACTAAAATGTAATGGTTTGTGCTTTATCGATTTGAAATTCTGTTTGTTGGTTGGTTCTTTTAAAAGTCATACCAATTTTCAGGAGCCAATTCATACAATATCTACCATCTATTGATGAGTTGACATGAGACTTTAGGTTGTTATGTCCGATTTACATAGCAACATTTAATGTGCATATGAAATAAAAAACAATACTAGAGTATTACTGAATTTTAAGACATTTTAATAATCTTAGCCAATTTTGTCATGTAGAAAAAACTGTCAAAGGCATTGAGACTGTCAAAAAGTGGCCCAATATACCTGAATTTGCCGTAGTGTGTGTGTGTGTGTGTGTGTGTGTGTGTGTGTGTGTGTACGTGTGTGTGTGTGTGTGTGTGTGTGTGTGTGTGTGTGTGTGTGTGTGTGTGTGTGTGAAAGAAAGTTTCAGTATCAGAGAACTGCATGACTAGCCAAAGCCTCTAGTTCCAGCTGAAGGAATGGAACCTCTAGACATCCATCAATGTCTCATCAACAGATGCCCCTGCACAGACATCATCATTAAAGACTTCTAAAGATGAGGAGAGTTTTTTGGTAGATGCTGGGATATGATACCTCTTTAAAAGGGTTATAATTGTCTACAATCGTCCTTACCTCCTAAGCTGTTCATGAGATTCTTGTTTCATCCAGCAATTGTAAATAAATAAATTGCCTAATTAAAAAGTCTTAAAACCCTTCTCTCTGATTTTCTTGCTTTTTTATGACACTTCGGATAGACATGTATATAAATAGGCAATCTTCCAGCTTTCAGATCCACGGCAGGTGTAGACTCAAAGAGGAACTCTTTTGTAAAATCACAACCAAATTTATTTTCCTAAAAGAGACATTTAAGAATTTGGTTGAGGTTACAAATGCAGTTCTCATTTCCTCTCATACATGATTCAAAACACAGTTTGTGTGACCTATAATATAAATGGAAGGCCAATTCATGGACATTAAAATGCAAAATGCACAAATTTCAGTGCATTAAATTTTATGAAGCATTGAAGCCACTGTCCATCAAATAGTAAATCCTGATGGGCTTCACCAATATTTATACCATGCACTTAATGCAATGACATCATTCCATTCTCTGAGTTTCACATAATCTTACAATCTGGTATAAAGCAGAAAGAGTTTTAAATAATACTACGAAAACAAACATAGGGGCAAATATACAATATAGGGCCAAGGCACCAGAATGTACAGCTTTTGCAGTTTTTTTGTCACTTTACAGTGAAGTGCATTCCACTGTCCTCACCATAATTTTGATTTATTGTCCCTACATAAATTAGAACAATTTTTTTTTTAATTCTCTCCCAGAGCCCTGCAGTTCCAGGTCTTTGGGGAGGTGGTGATGTTTAACATGTCTGAAATACATATTGGATTAGTGTGCTTTGTTTCTCCCCAACAGCAGGTGCTACATCTCGGCTGATCGCCAGACGTAAATGTGTTAGGACAACAAGCCCCTGATGAAACATCTCTCGCATTAGAACATGCATGCATCCTGGACAAATCTCCTCACTCAGACACCATGCCAGTGTTATGAACATATGAAAACTAAAAATCCACAGCAAGTTCACCAATGCAGTTAATAAACCTTAGGATTTTATGGAGAATATTGTGTTATATATTTTGCATAAAGGACTACACAACACATTTTAGCTTTAAGAATTTTAGCATTATTAGTGTATAGTGCAATAATACAAAGATTATAATTATTTTTCATATATGTTCTCCTAATGTTAACTTTGTATTCATTTTTCTATGTTGTTTTAAGATGAGGCTTTAGAAGGCTTTGTCTGCACTAAAAAAAGAGCTATATAGCTATTTGGCTGAACTTGATTCCATCATTGACAGTGGTTCTATGTGTTTTAAATTAGTTTTCTTAACTTACTATTTCTTTGTAATCTCAACACAAACACTTTGTGTAGAAAGAACCTAGATGAATTGAGTAAACCCAACAAAATAAGGCATGTCTATGTAACTCAATTAAATCTGTTTAATTTATTTATGTACTAACTACACTGTAAAAAAATACCTGTTGTTTTTACAAAAAAAAAAAAAAAAAAATCTGTTAAATTTACAGTATAAAAAATCGTAATAAACTTGATATTAACCTTCTGAAATGGTAAAAATCTGCTTTTTACATTATAAGCTATTGTTAATCAATAGTTATTACAGAAGTGCACATGATGACATGATGTTCATCAATAGTGGCCCTTCATGGAGCAATGATCAATAAACATTCACTAAACACCATCAGGGTAACACATGTGAAATTAAAATAATGCAGTAAACATGAATCTACATTAAATATAAAACAGAACACCCCAATGTATGTAACTGATATTAAAAATAAGAATAAACGTAACTATTCCCATATAATATATTGAAATATGATGGGTCTTGCAGGGAATTGTGGGAATGCCCAATTATTGTTTTGTTTTTTTTTTTAATAATAATTTACTGCAAAAAGTGCATGTTCTCTCTTGTTAAATATAACATACATTTTTACCATTAATTATACAGGAAAATCATAATTTTTACATCTAAATTTTTTTTCCCAACATTTTATTGTATTGTCTTTTCAATATATAAAAATGTTTACTGTATATTTTAGAGTTAATACTCACTAATCAATTAAGGGTTTTTTTCCATTGCATTTTTAGTCTTTTACTGTAAAAAAAAAAAAAAAACAGATATTTTTTACAGTGTAGTGAAAGTGTATACTAGCATACTAAATCCAGTACATGTTTGTTGGAAGCACTACTGAGTTTAGATTAGTAACTATACAGTGGTTTGCAAAGTTTTTGCTTTATCCGAGCTATCATATTACTGTAATATGTGACATCTACCTGTCCTCATCGTTAGCTCAAGCTCTACTCTTCACCATAATGGTAAGCCTCAAAACTTTAATATAACAGAAACTCTTCTAGATCGCAACATAACAAAACATTAAATACTAACAAGTATGCCCCTTTATATTCATCTTGCACTAAAACACATGAAATAACACTTATATCCCATTCAAACATGCTGGGAAATGGAAATCCTTTGCCCAGTTTCATCAATGCTTCATTAACAACACAAAAAGTATTCATGTACTCAACTCAAATGGTTTAAGTAAATATCAAAATGTTCTAGAATTGTGTTGCTTTAGTTTAGTTTAGCAGCCAAAATCCTTTGGAAACAAAAGTAGAAAGCATTGTCAAGGTCAGTAATTGAACTATTACAACCCTATCCAGTTCATGGCAGGGAGAATGTATTTTGTCACAGCCTGAGCTTTGATTAGCAAGGCGAAGAAAGCTTCTAAGCAGAAGCACTAAAATTTTAGTGGCCCTTGTTTGCTTACTGTAAATGACTCTAAAATGTGCTGATTTCAAGAGCATTGTGGGACTTATTAGTTTTGAAAGCTTGTATTGTCTGACTAGTGACAAATTATTCCTATAGAAAAAGTAATGAAAATGAAATATGTACTGTATGTATAGAAGGATCTTACAAAGGTGTCATAACATTTTGCTTGTATTGGTTACTTAACTACTTTCCTAACAAACGTTTGACCTTTGAACCAGGGTGACCCACCAATACTTTATAGTCTAACTAATCTCACTGAGCTCAAATCATGTGCGATAGTAGTTTATAAGATTCAATAGTGAAGTACAGTAGTATAATTAGTCCTGATGAAACTGATGTTTTTGGACAATAAAATACTTTCTCTCTGTAAATATCATTAAACACAATTTTAGATTTGCTGCATTGACTCCATTATTATTCCACATACAATTGGCAAACTTCACAAGAATTCAAAATATATCATCTATGCCTGTGGTGTATTAGTGACTGAAGAGGTGGGCATAGTGTGATTTTATTGAGGAATACTCCTTTGATCATTCTGAGAAAATGCAAAAATTATACGAATTCACCAAGCTATCTTGATGGCTTCTGGACCTTATTTGCACATTAATTTGGACAAAATTGCATGTCACAGAGAAGACTGTCTACTGACAAAGGCTTTTCAGCACTTTGTAGCTAAAGGTCTAATTAAAAGAGTAAACTCGACTATATTTCTATTTGAAGGGGCTCTGGTCTGCTAAGCAGTGGCAATAAATAGCAGAGACTTCTTACCTAACCACACATACACATTCTTGAGATGTGAATCTTTGAGACATTCTCGAAGAAGATGAATACAGGACTGTTATCAGTACAAATTAATATATTGATTTATATTATATTTATATTATAACTCGAGAAGATTATAAATTATGAAATCCTGTACAATTAAATAATTCATGACGGTAAGGACTTTACATGTTCAATGCCTGCATAGAAGCAACATTTAAATCCTTTAATCAATTACAGTAAATCACAAATAAAATAAACCTGCACAATCCATGTTATTGGTCTAAACATGCATTTTGGTGAAACCACAATCGTTATTCATCAGACAGGCACTGCTTTGAGACCTCCTCAATTAAAGCGCTGTCACTTTCAATTAGACCCCTTTCTTCACTGCCTCACAGGGGAGTGAGGTGTAAACAAAGGAAAGTTTCGAAACATCAATTCTGAGAGCTGCACTGACTGCAGTGTCCCAGAGAGAATGCTCTTGACTTCACTAGTGGCTGAAGAATTAGCTTCTGGAGGACAAGCTTGTAGAAAAAAAGGACAGACGGTGTTAATGTCTTTTTCCCCTTGGAACAAAAGTGATGTAGCCCCCACGAGGTACTTGGAGATGACACGTACATTGAAATTTAAATAGCCCCTCACAGCAACCAGCCATATCAGCCTTGCTTAACTGATTAAAGCTCGCCATTGGATGAGAACAGCCACAGTTGCTTCCCTGCAGCAATGATTTAAATCTTTAAAACTGGCATATATACAAGAGCAACTTTGAATGTTTTGCCTTTAGTGGTGTGTAAGACAGTTCTACTCATATTTTGCATGTCTTGGCAAGCTATTTACAGTGCAATGGTATGCAGCCCCTTATCCAATTCTCTCATTTTACTAAATTACAAACCATATATTGAAATGTAGAACTAAATTTGCATGACATTGCATCATGGCATTATTTAAAAAATGCTGTTTAAATAAGTATTCGGTCCATGTATTGCATTCTCCCATAGAGAAAAAAACAACAACAAACCAACAAGCGATTTATTATGAGTTTTCTTAAATTTGACAGCTTTTCCAATCACGAAACATAACATTTATTTTATTTTTTTTGTACAAATTTGTTTCCTTTCCTATAATAAAGTGTTGAGGGCTGGGTAAAATTTGACGCCTGCATTATACAACCTCAATTCCAAAAAATTTGAGACAGTATTAAAAATGCTAATTAAAAAAAAGAGTCATTTGTATGTTATATTCACCCTTTGCTATATTGAAAGCACTACAACTACACATTATATATATATATTATTTTTTTTGTTTTTTTATTTTTTTTTTATTTGTTATGTACCGTAATTTCAAATCAGATGATTGCAACACACTCCAAAAATATTAATACAGGGGCAATTTAAGACTAATAACAATTTGATGAAACAGACGTTAAACAGGTGAGGCAATGTCATAATATACTATATAAGGATTCTCCAAAAACAGCCTAGTCCTTCAACAGCAAGGATCGTTTAAGACTTGTCAATTTGCCAACAGATGGTTCAGCAAATAATCCAGCACTTTGAGAACAATGTTCCCCAAAGACAAATTAAAAGGATTTTGGGCATTTCAGCCTCTTCAGTGCACAATATAGATAAAAGATTCAAGGAATTAAATTCTCAGTGCATAAAGGGCAAGATGAAAACCATTTCTGAATGCTCATGATCTCTGATCCCTCTGACACCTCTGTCTTAAAAAACATCAACTGTCTGTAATGGATAAAAGAAACATGGGCTTGGGATAACTTTAGTAAACCTTTGTTAGTCAACACCACTCGTCGCTGCATCCACAGATGCAAGTTAAGACTTTACTATGCAAAGCAGGAGCCATACACCAACACTGTCCATAAGTGCTGCCAACTTCGCTGGGCTCGGTCTCATCTTAGATGGAATGTAGAACAGTGTGACTGTGATTTTTGGTCTGAAGTGTCCACATTTCAAAAAGTTTTAGAAAATCACAGACCTCATGTTATCTGGGCCAAAGAGGAAAAGGACCATCCAAGCTGTTATTAGCATCAGGTCCAAAAGCCAGTGCCTGCATGGGCCAGAGGTGTGTCAGCACCTATGGCATGTCCAACATCTGTGAGAACACAATGAAAATTTTGGAGCAAGGTATACTGTCATCCAGCACCATCTTTTCCAGAGACGTCCCTGCATTTTCCAGCAGTACAACTTCTGCCCAGATTCCAAGTGCATGGCTCTGTGAGCAGAGAGTGCAGCTGCTAGATTGCCCTGCCTGCAGTCCTGATCATCTCCCATTAAGAATGTGTGGCGCATTTTGAAGCACACCATACGTCAACGAAGACCCCGAACAATTGTGTAGCTAAAGACCTACATAATGGATGAATGGGGGAAAATTCCACTTTCTAAACTTGAGAAACTTGTGTCTTCAGTGCTCGAATGCTTAATAAGTGTTAATAGAACAAATGATGATGTTTAACAGTGGAAAACACTCGACTGTCCCAACTTTTTTGGAGCGAGTTGCATCCACCTGATTTTCATACTTTGCATAAAAAAAATTAAAAAACAACTGGGGGGTCTGTGTAGCTCAGCGAGTAAAGACTTTGACTAGTTCCCCTGGAGTTGCGAGTTTGAATCCAGGGCGTGTTGAGTGGTCCCAATAGTATGGTTCGCTCTCAGTGTGGCACGTGGTGAGTTGTAACATGCTCAAAAAGCCTAGTGATAAGATGCACTGATTGGCGGTCTCAGACATGGAGGTAACTGAGATTCGTCACTATGCAACCACGAGGACTTAGAGCGCATTGGGAATTGGGCATTTCAAATCGGGGAGAAAAAGAGAAGAAAAAGAACAAACATTGAAATTCACAAGGTACATCATCATATAATGTTTAGTTGTGGTACTTTCAATATAGCAAAGGGTGAAGAGAATTTACAAATCACTCCCTTTTGTTTAAATTAGCATTTTGCATACTCTCCCAATTTTTTTGGAATTGGGGTTGTAAAAAACAACTTCCATTTCGTTAGGCAAACTCTATTTTAACCTTTGATTTGGTTTAATGTACAAAAAGTTTCAAATTATTTGAAAAAAGAAAATAGTAAAATTAGTATGTTTAAAATATTAAATGTCAAGTTTGGTCTTAAAGGTAAAACTTGCTGCTTTTTGAGCATGCTCAGTTTAACGATGTTCAGACTTTCATTTGATGTGTTGCAGAATAATTCCCCCAGTTTACAATTGCTAGTTGTGCACTCTCACACCTTTGGCTTGATAATTTGGTGATGAATATTTTATTTAACACGCAATGTATTTATGATATTTACTTGTGGACTTGTAGAGTGCAGTCCATCACCGCTCACCCTGCAATTTGTCTGAATTCTGCAAGGAAGAATGTGTAAATATTCCCCAATCTAGGTATAAGAAGATAGTAGAGACATATCCAAACAGACTTATGGCTGTCATTAAAGCAAAAGGTAGCTCTATGTAATAAAGTTTTATTAAAATTAAAATTTTGTTCACCCAAATATAAAAATGATCTCATCATTTACTCACCTTCATGCCATCCCGGATGTGTATGACTTAATTTCTTCAGCAGAACACAAATGAAGATTTTTAGAAGAATATTTCAGCTTTGTAGGTCCTCACTGTGCAAGTGAATGGTGACCAGAACTTTGAAGTTCCAAAAAGCACATAAAGGCAGCATAAAAGGGATCCATTCAACTGGTTAAATCCATATCTTCAAAAGTGATATAATAGGTGTGGGTGAGAAACAGATAAATATTTATGTCTTTTTTTTTACTATAAATCTGCACTTTAACATGAAAGTTTTGTAAAACTAACTTCAATAAATTGTGAGTTTGTTGAAGTAATTTTGCATGTAAAAGTTTTCAATCTAACTTTAGTTGGTACAACCACTATGCCTTAAGCTGAGTAAACTAAAATAAAGCTGTGCAGCAAGTTGCCTTATAACTTTTTAATAGTATTGTATTGCATCGATTTGAAATTCTGTTTGTTGATTGGTCTCTATGGGAATAATAGTGTACATGTCATACAACACATCATACAACACATCATACAATATCTGTCTTATTATACAAAATCATATATTTTATGGCAGATGGTATTTGTACCTCAGAGTAAATAACATTTACAGATGCTATTTACACCTGGTGCAAACACACCTGTGACCAAACATTCAATAATATTGTTGCTACTTTGCATGGCAATATTACTTTCTGTCTATTCCGATTATTGGACATTGGTGTCTTTATCATTGTGCTATTGCTGCAGTTTTATAACAGTAATAAGCTTCTCGAGTCTGTGTGTTACAGTGATTTTACAAGATTTAAGGCACGATACAATACATTTGTCTATGGTTTTGTTTACAGAATCTGGTAAAAAGTCTGGTAAAAATATCTCAATTGTATTTTTCTGAACACATTTATCTTTTCTGCATGTGAAAAGCCTTGAGTAAAGGTTAATAAAATGAGGTGTGTGGGCCACAGAGTAATCCTAAAAAGGTAAAGTATATGAAAAAAAAGGATTATGCTGCAATCATTATTAATTCTCAAGTAAATAAAGGACAGATGTATTATTTGCCCATACACTGCACTGCCTGCATTTCCTTCCTAACTGGTAGTAAATAAATAATTAACTTGAAAACAAAACAAAGATAACAGCAATAAAAAATAAAGTGCAAAAGAGAGAGAAAGAGGGCACCCAGAAAGAGGGCACCCAAAGGCAATGAGGCAAGTGTTAACCAAAGATCTCATTTGAAGTCGCTCGACTATAGACGAGAGAGGCACTTAACACCGTGGCATTTATTATTGCAAGATGTGTATTTCTTGCTCTTGTTTGAACTGGGATTGTCAAAACCAGCCTAAAAGCCTGTTTCAACTCATCAGTGGGAATGCTTTGAATAAACCACAGTGTGCTTTCTTCTTCGCTTTCACAGGGAAGCTATTTTGCAACCTGAGCGCCCAATGTTAAACGAAAAACCTTTGACTTTTCTTTATGTTTTTCTTTCTCTTTTTTATCATCATTCAAATAAGAAATACAATTACACCAGCCCGGACTTCTTTGGTGGGTTTTTAAGTGCCACCCTCCCTTACAGATGACTTGAAATAATGAGGAGGCTTTCTTTCATGATTAGATGTGGGTGCACTGGCAACCTCAGCTTCGTGATAGACTCAAGAAGGCACTTAAATGAAAAGGCATCCTCTTCAGTGCTTTCTGCATTGGCCCTGTGCTGCATTGTACATTCAGCCTTAATTATAGAATATAGAGAAATCCTGCCTGCAAAAAGGAAGTGGCACGAGCGTTCATTACATCACAGCTGTGCACCTGCCGCTGAGTTTTTGTGTTGAAACTCAAGGATCTGGTCAATGGAGACTATCAAAACAGCAGCATTCACTGGCAGCATCTCCAGGACATAAAGGTTATTTTTTTAACATAATGTAACAAACATCACAGTCTGATTAAGAGAAAACATCAACAGTTCACAATATAAAAGGCAGAGGGAAACACTGAAGCCTAGGAGTTGAACTGAAATGTGAGGTTTTCTGCAACCGGTAATGGGAGGCCTTGTGTACTCTCTTGAATATGACTAGTTGACATTAAATACTTTTGGGAAGTTAAAATGTCTTGTGGTATATTTAAACCTTTTACAATTATTTTATGATAACTTATTAATTGAGAGACTTCATGGAATGTTTGTGCATTTAAAAATCCTTTTGTCAGACCATATAAGATGAAAAAGTAAAGACAGAAAGGTGTTCAAAAATGGTGAAAACAAACAAGAAATGATGGCATACAGGGCCTAAAATATACACTTTCCCTTAAACATACATTTATATTTTTATCTAATTAAAAAAAAAAGGCCCATGGACATGTGTTCAGGAAAAAGAGCAACAAAACCCTTCCATGAGGTTTATATTCAACTCAGTGGTGCCTCCAGAATTTTTTTATGAGATGGTCAGAGGGGAACAGAAAACATTTTAGAGTGGCACACCAAAATAATGTGTATATGTATATATTGTATAATGTATGTATATGTGTATATGTATGTATGTGTGTATATATATATATATATATATATATACAAAAAAGTGTGTGTGTGTGTGTGTGTGTGTGCACGCGTGTGTGCGCGCGTGTGTGTGTGTGTGTGTGTGTGTGTGTGTGTGAGCACGTATTTGTCAATTTGTGGGGACCAAATGTCCCATAAGGATAGTAAAACGTGTAATTTTTGATTGTGGGGACAATTTGTCAGTCCCCATGAGGAAAACAACTTATAAATCATACTAAATTATGTTTTTTGAAAATGTAAAAATGCATAAAGTTTTTTGTGAGGGTTAGGTTTAGGGGTAGGGTTAGGTTTATGGGGATAAAATATAAAGTTTGTACAGTATAAAAATTATTATGTCTATGCAAAGTCCCCATAAAACATGGAAACCCAACCCAACCTAAACCCAACTCCCTTTTTCAATAATTATTTGTGTAATATGCCTACTTTTCACAAACAAAGAGCCGCTTTACAGAGAATAAAATAGTGTCTTATTAAACCCCAGTGAGCAAGCCAAAGATGAATAGTCTTTGATGAATGTTCTTCCAAGAACATTGCAGGGAGGTTTTTGTGGGACAACCTTAAAATGACATTCAGAAAGTTTTCTAATGTGAATTTGTGAAGTTGGCATTTAATTAAGATAAGATATAGATAAGATAACAGTAAATGGCATTTGAACATTGAAGACTACCTTCCTACCGTAAAATATTATCTTAATATCTAATCACTTTAGTCACTGTCTGATAGTTATACTGTATGTGAACATGCATTTGCTCTGCACGCGCTTCATTCTGCTACAGAAATTCTTGCTTTTTTATAGCTGTCAGTGCATTTCTGAACCCTTGATTGTGTTGGAGTCATTGGTTATTTGTAATAATTTCTTTTAATATCTGCATATTAATGGTGCTGAAAACGTTTTTAGGAAACTGACGAACAAAGCACAGTTTTCCTGGAAAACCAAAAATGTTCCTTAAAGTTCTGTTCTGGGATCATTCTGGAAACCAAAAATTGTTAGTTTAAAAACTTGCCAGATAAATAATAATAGAGTAATGGTTATGACGATGATAATGATGATGATGATGTAAATTCACTCTCTTCATAAAGAGGCAAAAGCATAATATTGGATTACAATAATATGCCTTTTAACATTATTATTAACAATCACATTGACTGGCTGCTGCATTATAAGCAAACATGTGACTGGGCAAACAAAAGTATCTAACTGTAGGAGCACACAACAACGCATGTCTTAAATCATCAACAAGCTGCAGATAATTTTGTTTCCCATGATTTTAATTCTGGTCTTAATATATTTATACCATCTCTGTGCATTAAATAGCCTGTACTGACTATTTTCATTGTAAACCATAAGACATTTCAGATACTACATTTCTCCATATCGAGAAAAAAACACAATGTATTTTATCATACTAAGTTGTGATAAAACATCAATACGTCTTCCACGTGGAACCAATCTTGGATGAATGGGAAACAAAAAATAGGAAAGCTAATTCTTAATTCTTTTCAAAATGAAACTAGGCCTGTTTGTTTAAGAAAAACAAATGTATCTCACATCCAACTTCATATTTACAGTTACAGTGAGTCATGTACATTGCGTACAGTGATTTTTAAGTGCTCCTTGCTGTAGGATTCTTTACATTTACATTTATGCATTTGGCAGACATTTTACATTCTGCACTTATTACAGGGACAATCCCCTCGGAGCAACCTGGAGTTAAGTGCCTTGCTCAAGGACACAATGGTGGCGGCCGTGGGGATTGAACCAGCAACCTTCTTATTACCAGTTTTGTGTGCTTTAGACCACTATACCACCACTCACACACTCTTTATATATATAAAGGGTGGCCAGTGCCCCCCCCCCCCCCCCAAATTCTAAACTGATGTGATGGCTGCTTTGATGGTGTGAGCTCTGTAAGGGACAGCTCTGTACAGGGACAGTTCCTGTGACTGTGCATCCTGTCACGTGTCTTTTTAAGGGGTGCCCTGTCTTCATTTCACCCAGTCAATTTTCTGATAAATTACTCTAACAAACGGAACACAGATCAGCCCAATTAAGCCACTAACTACTTGACAGACTCTTTGTTGGAGTGGTGCATGCCACCAAAAGTGAGTTAGAGTGGGGGTGTATCTATAGCACTAGTCTAACATGGCCTCCATTAAAAGAAAAGCAGTTTTATCAAGCCAACATTAAAGACTGTTGTTACAATACTTATGAAATATATCATCATATTGAGCATCAACTCAGGGCACTTTTACAATATGTCCTATGGGTACTTTTATGTATTAAACACTGATTTAAAAATCTTATTTCAACTAACCAACAACTTTGCCAATGATAGAGTTAAAAAGTGTGTGTGTACTTAGTTACCAAGGAAATAGAATTGTCCTTTTTTTTTTTTTACCATAAATTCTCCACTGTGCCCAGTTGTTGGCGATATGCATGAAGAATACGAATCACCAAACAAAAGAAGAAGAATATGAAAGTGAAAGTGGAGATAGATAGTAGAAATTGACTAATTATCTGTTTCTCATCCACACCTATCATATCGCTTCTGAAGATATACATATATTTAACCACTGGAGTCTTATGAATTACTTTTATGCTGCCTTTATGTGCTTTTTGGACCTTCAAAGTTCTGACCACATTTACTTACATTGTATGGACCTACAGAGCTGAAATTTTCTTCTAAAATTCAGCAGAAGATAGAACATCGGGATTGCATGAGAGTGAGTAAATTATGTGACAAATTTCATTTTTGGCTGAACTATCCCTTAAATAGAGTTTTTTTCCTGAGAGTCCACAGGGCTAAAAGGGGCAATATAGTTGGAAAAAACGTTATATTATAATTATTCCTCAGACTATTTTCTTTCTATATACTTTTGAGTTTTAACAGAGAAGATGGGGGGGCCTTAATGGAATCACTGGGTTGGTGAACAGAAAAAGATGGCAGGCTATTTGAATACTGATTTGGCCTATCGTTTCTCCTATTTCTATTAATGACATGCTTATCAAAGGTAAAAAAGAGAAGCCACTGCCACCCTGTTCTATTTACGCCTGTCACTGAATGGTGATGGGCCGCTTGTGCGCATGTGTGTGCGTTCCACTGTCTATCTTAGGCCTGAGCTTGGTGACCTACACAATAACCCTACCCCTTTCTGTCAGACTGGACAGGTGGTTCCAGGGTGAGACAAGCTTTATTTCCCCCCACCCTAACCATCCAAGTCTCCTCTGCCTGAGGACACTGCTATATACTGTGACATGGCCAAATTAACAGGCCGTTCATGTCACCTCTTCTGATGTCCCACCAGGAGGACAGGAAATCAAGCTGTCACATCAGGCCAGAGAAACTCCACATCTCTTCAATGCTTCTCCATAATAGCCTGTGCCACAAACTAGACAGGCCACATTCCCCAGTTTATTCTGGGATGCTATCAGGTGTCTCATTATTGCTTCTTGCTGGTTCAAAGAGATTGTAAATTGGGCTCCTGTGGTGATGATTGGTGTGGTTTAAATTCACCTGATTTAAGAGACCGCACTAGATATTTTCTTTTAGCCTCCAATAAATGACATTTTAGAGACATTCCAGGGGACAGTTTGCATTTAAAATTGACAATCTTAATATAAATGAACCTTTCTAGTATCTAATTGCTCATAATTATTTAAAAAGAAATATAAAATGGAAGCTAGATGTCACAACTTTAGTCCACTGAATAATGTTGTCTGGCTTATTTTTATATTTCTGTGTATCTCAAATTCTTGGCTACAAAAAAATCTATTGAATCTTTCCACATTGAATCTTGGTTATAACCAAGGAAAAAAGATACAGTTTATTGTACTAATGTTGACCTGTAGTTACAGTGGTCACAATATATGGGGAAAGTCACAAGCATGCCATCAACCCTTTAAGCTCGGATGGGCCAGCACATAAAAAAGATTATTTATCAAAATATTAATAACTACAGTCTTGACCAACACAAATAGGTATTGTTTTAAAGCTTAGAAGCTGTACTTTACAATCCATGCAGGCATTATGAATAAAAGTACTTTTAAATTTGCAGACAAATCCAAAGTGTTCCGTTTTTATATATAAAAAAAAAATAAATAAAAAAAAAAAAAATTGTGCACTGAACATACTCTTGTAATTGGTAAAAATGTCAATCTGATCAAATAGCCATGTGTCATATGTCTTTGGAAAGCTCTCAATGAGTAGAATACAACCAGCCTATTTGTTAAATAAAATATAGCGAGTAATAGCTAAGTATATGTCTTTGACATAAATGTTACATGTAAACAGCTGTTATATGCCGTGTCCAAAAGCTTCTCCATACAAAAAAAACATAATATTGTACATAAGAACTAATTACATGTGCAAATACAAATATTACAGTATTTAAGCTCTCTCTCCAAAGCATGCAGGCATGGTGCTTCTAAGTACCATTACTTAGAAGAGGCGATTATCTTTTAAACAAGCACACACACACACACCAAAATTAGATGGAAATATAATTAGATAATCCACACAAAGCATAATGTGCACACAGCACATAATGTGCTATTTGGCAGAAAAAAAAATTTGGCTGGATAAGGTGACTTCATCGCAAGTGATGTAGCATTTTTTACAGTATCATGGAATGCTAAACCTGTGCTATGTTAAAATAATATTAAGATTCAGATAGCTGCAACCAGAGGTGGAAGTCCTCCAAATATGGGCAGAAAGGATCTTTTACTCTAATTGCATATGACCACCAGAAAATAGCGCCAATTGGCAGACTCAATGATGGCTCTGATGACACAGAATGGAACTGAATGAGATTTTGTTACTCATGCCTACATGCTTTGGAGAGAGAGCATACCTTTATTCATTGTTGTATTTGCACATGTAATTGTTCTTATGTACAATTATTATGTTTTATTTGTATGGAAACGCTTTTGGACACTTGGAGATTTTTTTGGACACAAGGATGAATTATTTTGTAATGCTATAAATTCTGATTGCTTTGTCTTGTCAACACAAAATGTTATTTGGTTAAAGGTGACATGATTGGGAACAAAAAAGATAGCATTGTTTCAGAGCTACATTAGGCTGAGACTCTCATAATTTATCATAATCTATAACATATTTTTTTTATTAAGTTTTCTGTAAAATGATACCAGACACTTAAAACTTTTTTGTCAAAATATAAACCTTTTATTTTGGGTATGCCACTAAAAACAGGAAATTTTCAAAAAGAAATCAGAGCTAAACAATATATTATATGGTTTTCAGAAAACAAGTATAATATTTCAATATAAAGTTAATGAAACAGCAAAAATGTTAAAGGTAATGCACAAAAATATCAAAAATAATAAATCTACCTTCATTATGTAGTTGACCTTAGGCTTTTGCTGGATGTTTGCTATAGAAAAAACTGTGTTTTTTTGGTTTTTTTTTACTTAGTCCTCACAGCTCTTATTCTTCAAACTCTTCATGTGAGAACTAGCCCTGGTCTCCTATACTCATTTTCTAGCATTACAGAGTCATCAGTGTCACTCCAAGCAACTTTAGCACAAGATTTAAGGGCATAACTAAGTTAAGATCATAAAACATTTCAGTAAATACTAAAAAGATGTAGCATTTTCTCTTTCCATCCAGTTTGTCTCTTTCGATAAAGATGGCTGAAATCTATAAGGGCCTGCCTGGTGATAGCTGATTCATCGCTGTGAATTTAATCTTTATGAATGCATAAAAGTTTTAGTTTCAGCCAAGCCCTTAGATAATGCACATAAAAATGAGACTAACTCTGCTGTAATAGTTGCCATAAACCAGTGAGAGAATCTTTAAACTACCCTGCCATTTCCATGCTAATACTCATAAAGCTTACATGCACCTTGCTATTCAAGAAATGTTAAGACTTTGGCTGTGTCCAAAACCAAAGCAGTTTGCTGAGCAAAGCAAAGCCTTGCTGCCTCTGCCTCACATACATGTTCACAAGTCTCTGATACAGAGTTCAAGTCAAGCAGCCTATTAAGTCTTTTGTCATCATGAGTCCAAGTCAGGACTTTCAAGGTCAAGTCTAAATCAAGTCTCAAGTCTTAATCTTGAGATATCATAAGCAGCGAGGGGCAAATATGCTACCTTAAGAAATTTACCAGATGGCACAAAAATATTTGATGAGAACGTGCCTTAATGCCTTCCTACCCCCATGTACTGTTTTAAAGGAATGTTCCGGGTTTGATGCAAGATAACCTCTATCAACAGCACTTGTGGCATGATGCTGATTATGACAAAAATAATCTTAATAAATCGACTAAATAATTGAATCAAAAATAAATTGAATAAAATTGAATAAATCGACTCATCTCTCTTATGTTAAGTAAGGCACTTACAATGGAAGTAACAGGTTAGTGAACAAAACATTAAAATACACAATGTTTCAAAAGTAGACCTGTAGCTTCTAGAACACAACAGTTTGGTTCCAGAGCTAATAATCTCATTCAGTTTTTCTATAGACAAATTGATTTTTAACGATAAATTATAAACCTGTAAAGACAGAACTACCATGAACTCAGAGGTTATTTATCGATGGCATATACCTTTGTTAAAACCATCAGTACCATTTATTGAACTTCATTACATAAAAATTGTGTTTAATAGCAGAATTCCTGGTTTCATATACATATTTCATACATCCAATTTGTAATTATTATATCTAAATTGAAACCATCTTCTGTAACATTGTATGGCTAAACTGTTATTAAACATTTCCATGTATTTGCACATGCCTTAAATCAAAGTTTGTAATATTGTGATTCATCTAGTAGATGGTTGGTTTGATTCATAGCTTACAACTATTTTATGACAGATTTTATGTAAAGCCTATGATAATAATAAATGGAAAAAATACTTATGAAACCCAGATGGCAGAAAAAGTGGGCAGGTACTGTTGCGCTCTATATGATTTAACATGACTCTAGTGTGATAATAATGGTGATCTAACCTCTTGTTTATGTGGAGCTGATAGGGTAGTTTGCAAGACCGTTGTGATAGATCACCCAAAATGTAAATTCTGTCATCATTTACTCAACCCCATACTATGTAAGATGTGAATGAGTTTTTTTCTTCTTCTGTAGAACACAAACAAAGGTTTTAAAATAATATTTAAACTCTGTAGGTCCTCACAATGTAAGTGAATAGGTGCCAGAACTTTGAAACCCCAAAAAGCACATTAAGGCAGCATATAAAAAGTAATCCATATGACTCCAGTGGTTAAATCCTTATTCTTTGAAGTGTTATGACGTGGGAGTGAGAAACATATAAATACAGTATTTAAGTCCTCTTTTACCATAAATGTTCCTCCCTGCTCAGTAGGTGGCGACATGCATGAAGACTGCAAATCACCAAAAACCAAAGAAGAAGAATGTGAAAGTGGGGATTGATAATAAAGAAGGACTTAAATATTGATATGTTTCTCACCCACACCTAACATATTGTTGAAAACTGATTAACCACTGGAGTTGTGTGGGCTACTTTTATGCTGCCTTTATGTGATTTTGGGGGCTGTAAAATGTTGGTACCCATTCACTTGCATTGTGAAGACCATCAGAGCTGAAATTTTCTTCTAAGAATCTTTGTTTGTGAAAGACAGTCATACACATCTGTGATGGCATTACGGTGAGTAAATTATTCTCATTTTAGGGTGAACTATCCCTTTAAATCAGTAGAAAAACACAAACTTCTATCCTGTTGTATGCATATTCTCCTTCTTTTTCCCATGAATCCTTCAGCTAATGGCAAATGTCTTAGCTTTATTTTATTTGAGATCATGTGGTTACAGGTTTATATTAACACCACTGTAAAATATATGACATAATAGCACAGATGAAGACACTGAAAATACATCCAAAGCAGACATAACTCATTCATTCCACAATTCTCCTCACTCTCCTTGGTTATGGCAGGGGTAATAAAGGTGTAATGACTGAACAACCCCAAACGCATTTTATCTCAGCACATTAGCTGTTGCCTGTGAATGATTCGGCCATTAGTCCAAATGACAAGCCCACCCGTGACTCCTCTCCTCTGATTTATGAGCACAAATGTAAACTTTTACACCACTCAGCAGCCCCTCATTTTTAAATACCCAAAGTTGACAGAAAGGGATTCTTCATCTGTATTTAAAAGTGTCCAATAGTGCAGAGCTATTATGCTGTAGATGGTATGAGGGCAGTGTTAGAGCTGTGGTAAGTACGGAGCAGAATGATGGGGTGGAATGACTTCCCCGAGCTGTAAGTGATGGATGAGAACTGGGCTAGGCTGACAGATGATCTAACAGGTGTTCATAACCAGTTTGTAAGAGCTTTTTATTTATGAGGGGCCACAGACAGCCCTGCTGTGGAGCAGCCACACCAGCTGCAGGCACAGGCACCTCAGAGGCCAGATGCAGCGTTAGTCACCCTCAAATTCTGTCCAGAATCGTAATTAGCCAATCATTTGCCAGGAGGGGTCACATGGGCACCAGATGAAGAGGAGGGAGGGGGTGAAATGGTTGGAGCAGTGGCATGCTGTCTGTTAATAATCAAAGGCGCACAATGTTGCCTATAGCAGATTGCAGCCCCTTGACACAAAGAACTAATGCCATTGGGTCTTGAGCAATGCTGGGCGGATTACTTGTGACTTGTAATCAGATACTGATTGCAAATGACATGAAAAAAAATGCAATTGTGTAACGTAATCTAGATTACATTTTTGGGATTAATCTAATCTGATTACTTTTGGATTACTTCCAACCTAATTTTATTTTATCTGATATCACATGCATTTGAATAGGATAACCTTGTATCATTTTAGTATAAAAGTACAAAGAGAAAGGAAATGTATTTATTCTTTATTACAAACAAAAAGAGCCTCACAAAAAAGGCACATTATGAAAAGGCACATTTCTAAAAAGTGCATTAAACATTACATCAATGAACATACAATAAACTTTAAATCTAACATAAATTACAGTGCATAACCAAAGTTTTCAAGTTACATTTAAATTCATAAAACAAAGGCAACATTACGAACATTAATGAGCATCAAATCATAAATTATAATAAAGTGAACAAAAATGAATGACCAGAAAATCCACAGCAATGACATTGCAAGGTATATCCATAAAAAGTAACTGTAGTCTGATTATTAGACTAGTATTATAGGATTAGGATTAGGATTACATTTAATCCATTACTACCCAGCTCTGGTCTTGAGCATATTGTCTTGATCAGATTCAGTAGAAGCAACTTTCTGGCTTGCTGTAATATAACTATCTTACATTAGGCTAAAGGAAGAATAAACATAAGTATATGATAAACTACTATAAAAAATATATATATTTTTAGGGTAACCTAAAAATGTTCTTCATTTACTCACCATCGTGTTGATTCAAACATGCATCACATTATTTTTTCTGTGGAACATGAATGAGATATTTTGAAGAACGGTAGGCTACTAGTTGTTCTTTTCCATGCAGTTACAATGAATGGGGTCTGGTGCTTTCAAGCTTCAGAAAGGACACATAAACACCATAAAGGTATTATAAAAGTTGTCCATATTATGATTTGCTACTTCACATTCAAAGTCTTTTGAAGCCATATCATAGCTTTGTGTAAGTAACAGACCAAAATTTTCAAGAACCACTGTAATCAGATAATTGAGTACCACACTGAGAACCACTTTACATTCGTGAAAGAATCAACCATTTGTTTTCAAAAGACTTAGAATATAACGCAAAAATCTTATTGAAGAATCAAACTTTTATTGTTCTTTTGCATCCTTTTTGAAGCTTGAAGTCTTCCCATACATTGTGATCCCATGGAAACTGAGCATGTTCCATGTAAGAAAGAACCTCATTCAGGTTTGGAATGACATGTGGGTGAGTAAATGATGATAACAATGGTATTTTTTTTTTAACTACTTTAACTCTTATAACCAATAATGAACCAACCTATCCACTTTTTTCCCTGACTTCTCCATGGGTGGCGCAATTAAGGCAAGAGTCTTCCTCTCAGATGCTCTGCACTCTCGCTTAGTTGTTGTTATCAGCTAGACAAACGTTACTAGTGATGGCATGCAGTGGAGGCTCTGGAGGAATATGTGCTGTTAGATGGTGTTATAACAACTACAGGTGGCTTAAAAACTACTGGAAAATGAATGTTACACCGATAAGCCACCCAAAAGCTGTCAATGCCCCAAAATATTTTGAGTCGCACCAGATGTCACAAGCAGAGGTTGCATTATCCTAATTCTCTTTCATTTGCCTATTTAATAAAACATTGGAGGATCATTCCAAATGCCGTCTGTCATCTTGACAGATAAGAGGTGATGAATACCATTTTAACCAAGCTCATCAGTTGCCATTTTATTCAGCTTTACGAGGCTCATATCCCATGTCGCTCTGCGAGTGTATGTGAATGTGGGAGAGACAGAGTTGCTCTCATCAGAGTCTACGTGAGAAGGTGGCACTTGTTAATGCAGAAATAATGCAAAGGTACGTCCCTCAAATCTGATGATTTTTTAAATGGAGCCTATGGTGACCATTTGTCCTCTTTTCACATGAAATGTCCTGTTTTTCGAACCAAAAAACATCCGGTCGGGATTTCTATATTCCCTAAATGTTCACAATTTACCTGTTTACATATTAAAGAGCTCAACAAGAAAAGCAATGAAATCAATGTGTGTGTGTGTGATCGTGTACTTCTCCATTTGGAGATTGCCGTTGAAATACGCAGCCATTAGTGATACTGTTCTGCCGTTTTTACTGTTGTTAGTGATAGTTTAGGGCTTGGTAATGGGAATAAGCAGCAAACCGGAAGTCTGTAGCAGCCGCATTGGAAGAATTTGCTAGGCATTATGGGTAATTTCACTGTTTGAGAAAATCATTGATAATAGGTTACACCAAAAAGTCATTTCAAACATCAGATCAGGTTAGAATATCCTGTTAAAAACAACTGCCCATTTTCACTTTTTACAGTTTAGATAATATTCTCAGTGTACTGTAGCAGAGGGAAGAATCTATTGCATTTGGGCTGCAGGTAGTGTGGGGGGGATATTCATGAAGCTCTAATGCATAGCACAGGAAAATGGATGACTGCACAGCCTGCGGTGATGTGTTTGTTCTATAAAGCATAGCCTGGAGGTGAGGGAGCGGAGGAGAGAGGGTGTCATGGCCATGATGAATGGCCGGTTGGTAACATCTTCACTTTTGACCTCCGGCATGTTTGAATAAGCACTGTATTAAAATGGAGCTATCTCGAGCGCTTTTGTTTGTTGAGTAAAAGCACCCATGTTCGGAAGACACCAGGAGCGCCACTGGTAATGGAGATGCCAGGGAACACTGCGGAGAATCTTCTACAAATCTATTTTTATCAGTTATACAATATAGCAAACCCATCCCAGCTCTAATGCTTGTAACCTAGCACAGTACACTGGAAAAAAAATTTAGCCTAAAACTGTGCTTCATCTATATTAACCGGTTTGATTCAAGTCAAAAATATTATTTTGAATGTTTGAATCAAATTTACCACAGTGTAAATAAAAAAGTCACAATTTGTATAGTGCTTTTCACACATCGTTTCAAAGCAGCTATACAAGAAATGATGCTTTAACAAAAAATTAAACTGTAATATCTATAAATTCTTACAGTCATCATTGTGAAGTTTGATTAAATATGACTGTAAATTGTGTATAAAAATTAAATAATTTAATAATAATTGTATTTAGAACTCCAGTGAGCAAGCTGAAGGCAACTGTGGCAAGGAACACAAAACATAAGATGTTGATTAATGGGAGAAAAATAACCTTGGGAGAAACCAGACACACTGTATGGGCCAGTTCCCCTCTGGCTAACATCATGAACATAATGCCAATATTACTTATATATGTGCATTGCAAGTCATGGTTATAAATTTGTAAATTAAGTAAGCATTAAGGTCCATTGTTTTTAAAATAAAAACATAAAATATATATTTTTTATGAACTTTAAGGATTAATGACTTATGTCTTTGAAGTCCATCCTAGATTAACTGCAGAAGTTCACATAGGTTTATTGTCCATTACTAGATGGCTGATGAAGGCTTTTGTTGGCAATTAAATGTTAGTCTATATATTCCTTTTCAAGAGTGTAGTCCATCAATAGACAAAGGTGAAGCAGGCAGAGTTCAATGAGGTGCATCACAGTTCAACCAGCACGTCATTTTGGTGAGGTTAGATGGGGTCCATCCGAAGTTCAAGGTTCAGGCAGTGGCATATGAAGTATCCCATGTCTTATAGTTGGAGTTGAATTCTGTTCATGCTCTGAAGTCAAAAGACTGAAGTGATGTCTGGCTGGCATCTGCTGTAGTTTGTCATCATCTTTCAGCGACACAAAGTCATGGAGTCCAAATCCAAGCAGGACCAGAGCTGAATCAGGCCGGCTCTGGTTACCTCGGGATATGAATCCCGAGGGTGAGACATGGAAACAAATAGAATAATATTAGCGTAGATGCCATTACATTTTATGCAGAGTTATGGATCATGATAGATGTTTCTGGTTATGGCAGACCAAACTAAAGCAGCCCAGTTGTGAGTTGATGTATAAATTAGGTGTATGCCTGACTAAAGAGATGATTCTTTAGTCTAGACTTACACTGAGTGAGTGTGTCTGCATCCCAAACTGTGAAAGCCAGAATTTTGTGATCGTAATGAACGTGACGTAATAAAGCTTGTCAGAAGGTCACTTAAGTACTGTGGAGCTCGACCATTCAAAGATTTGTATGTAGTTAACACAGTGGCGCCCGTGCATTTTAAGTCTAGGCCTTCTGTGCGTTTCATGCCATTAAGAAAACACAGTTTCACAATAAATAAGACACAGTATACCTATCATACATTATGTTGCAGTCAACTAATAATACCAATTGACATTTTAAAAAAACATGCACGAAAGCCAAAGAGGAGGTCAAGGAGGTCTAATACCAAGAAAAAGCTCTCTAATAATATTTGCAATTTAAATTTAGCTTGCAATACATTTTGTTTCATCAGGGTACACAATTACTTTTCAAAACTTTATCCTACACTGAATGCTCCAGCTTCCTAATTTACACTTTGAAAACTCCTGATGTTGCTATAACAATGCAAAAAGCACCAATTTGCTTAAAGTGAAAATCAGTCCTCCTTTCCTGTTTAATTAATCAATCAATCAATCGCACGATCATTCAGAACATCTCAGGTTTTGAAATCCATAAGGTTCTGTTTCTCGATGGTGATGACAACCGACTCATCAGCATGATCTCAGACTCTTCGTTTTCAAATTACATACATCACTTAAAGCATGACTGCGTCACTCAAGGCCAGCTAGAAGACATGAACTTGGACATATCCTAAAGACCACACCCACAAGAACAAATCAATCAATCTGATTGGCTGATGAATCTGACAATCTGACCTTAGATGCCTATTAACTGCAGTGTTGAGGGATTCTGTGGAAATTCTGAAGGCCTGATGGAGTGGAGCTCGGACTCACGTGCTGCTTCGGCTAAGGAGCATGGCTTCAGGAATGCAATTTGTGAAACTGTCCCAGTTTGCTTGTAAGCATCGATTGGATAAACATTTTGTTTTTTGCTATTCATTTGTAAATGAATTAGGAGTGAAAAGAAAATGAAAATACATGCAAAAATGTGAATGTGAATGAAAGGATGAAAAAAATATTTGTTTATTAGGCATGTTACGCCAGCAGAGAAGGCTTTGCTGGCCCTGAGATATCACCACTTAGTTAACAGAATTAAAAAAATTATACGAAATTTAACAGGTAGCCAACAATGACAGACTGGTGCTAACATTATCTCTGGCAGCTACATATTGAACCCATTGAAGTTTATTTAGAAAACTTACTGAGCATCCTCCCAGTAATGCATTACAATAATCTAGTCTTGAGGTCATGAATGCATGAATTAGCTATCGCATCAGCAACAGAGAACATGTGTCATAATTTAGCAATATTTCTCAGGTGGAAGAATGCTGTTCTACAAACATTGGACATTTTATTTTCAAAGGACATTTGAAAAATGTCAAATATTATTAAATATAACACCTAAGTTCTTTGCTGTATAACACGACATAACAGTACATCCATCAAGAGTCAAATTATATTTTAGAGTCTTATTTTTAGAGATTTTTGGTCCAATTATCACTACCTCTGTTTTGTCAGATTTGAGTAGAGGGATTTTTCTGGCCATCCAACTTTTGATTTAATTGATACACACTGCTAATTTGAAGAATTGTACATTTTCGTTGGGTTTAGAAGAAATATAAAGTTGGGAATCATCGGCATAATAGTGGAAATTTATTCCATGATTCCTGATAATATCTACCAGGGGAAGCATGTTGAAGAATAAAAGCCGAGGCCCTAAAACTGATCCCTGTGTTACTCCATACTTTACTTTTGTTTGATTTGACAATTCCTCGTTTACACATACAAAGTGGTAGCAGCCTGATAAATAAGAGCTAAACCATGCTAATGCAAGTCCACTAATGCTAACATAATTCTCCAGCATATTCAAGAGAATGTCGTGATCTATCATGTCGACGGCATCACTAAGATCTAAAAGCACTAGAAGAGAAATGCAGCCATGATCAGTTGATAAGAGCACGTCATTTGTAACTCTGATAAGTGCAGTCTCTGTTTTGTGATGGGGCCTAAATCCTGACTGAAATCTTCATATATTCCATTTTTCAGGTAGAAATGAACATAGCTGGGAGGACACTACCTTTTCTAGTATTTACAACATAAATAGTAGATTTGAAATTGGTCTGTAAATAGCCAGTTCTCCAGGATCAAGCTTAGGCTTCTTAATAAGCAGTTTGATAACTTCCATTGTAAAGTTTGTTTGGACATGTCCTAAGCATAGCGAGGAGTTAATAATATTAAGAAGAAGTTCTGAAATTACAGGAGATACCTCTTTTAAGAGCTTAGTTGTATTGGATCCATGTTGTGGCTTTTGATTTTTTGATAAGTTTTGTTAGCTCTTCATGACCAATGACAGCGAATGATTGAAGTTGCTCATGATCAAAATTATGAGACACTGTTTTCTGAGGTGCAGTGACCTTTGATTGCATAGTTCCGATTTTATGTCTGATTATTTCAATTTTATCAGTAAAGAAATTCATGAAGTCATTACTATTGTGCTGCAATGGAATATCTGGTTCAGTCGATGCTTTATTCCTAACCAGTTTGGCCAAAGTACTGAATAAACATCTAGGATTGTTGTGGTTATTTTCTATGAGTTTGCTAAATATGCTGACCTGGTAGCTTTTAGTGCCAGTCTGTAGCTACAGACACTATCCTTCCATGCACCACAAATACCTTTAATTTTGTATTCTTCCACTTGTGACCTTTTTCCAAGCTGCTCTCTTTTTTTTCTTTAATTTTCTTTAATCGAAGAGGGGTGATAGTAAGAGTGCTAGAGAAGACTGTATTTATACTTTCTGTTATTACACCAAGTACTTCTAGACTTTTTGGCATACTGAGTATGTGAGACAATTCTAGAAAATTATTAGTGAAGCTATCTTTTGTGGTCGAAAGAATAGTTCTACCTGAATGATAGCGTGGTGTAGATTGAGTGACATTAACTGATCACAACAAACAAGAGACGAGGTAATGATCTGAGATGTCATTGCTCTGCGGTAGAATTTCTATATTATCAACATCAACTCCATATGATAGAGTTAAATCTAGCATATGATTATGGCAATATGTAATATAATTATATAATTATGGAGTTGGTATTGTCATATTTTGTCTGACTCCAAGAGAGTTTAGAATATAGATAAATGCTAATCCCAATACGTCATTTTCATTATCTATGTGAATGTTGAAGTCACAAACATTTAAAGCTCTATCTACATAAACTACTAGATTTGATAGAAAATGTGCTAATTCACAAAGAAACCAGAGTACGGCCCGGGTGATCTATATATTGTAGCAAGGGCAAAAGACGACAGAGATTTTTATATTTATATCTGAAGGTGTCATATTAAGTATTATTAGTTCAAAAGACTTAAAAGTTATATCCTGTCCTCTGAGTAACACCAAAAACTTCACTGTAAATTGTAGTTTGACACTCTAAGGCCTTTGAGGGGAGCATGTGGCGGCATTCTCGGGACACAGGTGGATCGCAACTGCTCTGTTCACCTGGGGGACTGCCGAGTACCCGTGGACCGCTCAACCGTCGAGGGTAGTGAGAGCGGATGAGCGAGGGGGTCCGTTACGGGCAGTAAAAGTTGCCCTCTACGACCTCGTCAGCTCATCATGCACTTCCGGGAAGAAAGGAACCAGCGTGGCTGTGAGCGGCGCCCAGACCCGAGGAACCAATCTCGGGGGGCTCAAGAGGATAGGCAGGCTGGCCGTGAGGCGAGCCTCTGTCACCCCGAGCCCGGGCGGAATTCAACAAGCGTTTTGGGGGGCGGGTGGTTTGTGGGGATGTACTCGGTGAAACCGAGCCCGCTGCCTTCGCCTCCTTCGCCTGTTGGGTCATCCTCAATCCCGTGGGAAGAAGGAGTGATGCGGGGAACGCCTGGAGGGGTGTTCCTTTTTTGGAAGGAAAGCCGCGACCGCAACGTTGCCATGGTAAGGCAGCTATGCTGCCTCAGTGTGATTGCGGCCCAGACACACGAGGCAGCACCTGTGACCGTCAGGAGCGGAGAGAACTTGACCGCATCCAGGAACTACACAGGGGCGAAAGGCCATTTTTATAAAGACGCGTCATGAAAAGGACGTTCATCGCCGCTGTGTATTGCCAACCCGATATCACGCCGAGGCATGAAATAGACACGCCGGTCCACTCGCGGATGCGTGTCGGTGTCACGCTTTGCCTCCTCCAGGCGTGTACATGACACGCGCGCGTCTACGTAGAATACCGGCAGGGGGCGATCGTTTCCTCGACGCCAACAACTCTCCGCGCACCAAAGAGGAAGCGATACCGTTGTCGTCGCGTTGCACGTTCGTGCGGGCGGGATGCCGGCCAATTTCGCCGGTTACTTTCACTTGTGACCATATGTGACAAATAAAGGTTCATTACAGTGCTGCTTTCATGAAGAAATCCTAACGTTGCTGTAGCCTAACGTTGTTATATGTGTGTGTGTGTGTGTGTGTGTGTGTGTGTGTGGGCTGTCGAGTATCTTGTGCTGATGTAAATAAATAAATAAATAAATAAATAAATAAATATATATATATATATATATATATATATATATATATATATATATATTTTTTTTTTTTTTTTTTTATTTAAAAAGTGTATTTATGTACAAAAATATATATCCTGCTAACCGGAACTGGAGAACGCGATATATCGCTTCCTCTTTGGTGCGCGGACAGTTGTTGGCGTCGAGGAAACGATCGCCCCCTGCCGGTATTCTACGTAGACGCGCGCGTGTCATGTACACGCCTGGAGGAGGCAAAGTGTGAAATAGACACGCATCCGCGAGTGGACCGGCGTGTCTATTTCACGCCTCGGCGTGATACCGGGTTGGTATTGCTCTTTTAGTGAAATAACTTAAGAAAATAATCTCTTTTAGAAAGCGCAGTTGAAGCGCCCAGGGGCAAAGCTGCACTGCCGTGCAGAGAAGGAGAATGCCGCTGATATGCGCCATAGATCCAACAGCATACGTTCTTTTAGAGATGAAGTGTACAGTCTTGTGAATATGGCTCCGAAGGAAAAATCTGAATGGACAGATGCATTTCCCTCCCTTTATACCCATATATCTGGGGGCAGGACGTGCAATTTCTGTCTGCCAATTTCTCATTGACCTTTTCTCAAGTTCAGAGATGTGCGAGGCTCTCAAGAGAGACCCCTAGTGTCGCTTCCTCAACACAACGTCAAAGTAAGCAACAGACGGGGAACTTCTGGCTAGATATATAAAACAGAGAGAGTCTTTTTCTACCATTCCCTCATTGAAGTCTGTGAGTGGTGATTACTGCTTTTGGAAAAGGTCATGAGGCATCAGTGTATTTCTCTCAGGGGTGTAAAATAACAAAATACAAATTCTCACGTTACTGTAATTAACAAATTTTCCCAAGAATGTAACTTTTTTAAGTAGTTTAAAAATTGTATACTTTTACTTTTGCTATATTTTAAGTGCTGTAAAACTGCACTATTGCGCTATTTTCCCACCGTCTGTGTTCGCTACTTCCCTGTCCTGATTTTTTTTTTATCTATCAACATGATTGGCTAGGGAGAGTCTTGTGACTCCTGTCAAATCAGATCACATGTAAAAAACTTGAATGGCAGCTGCAGATCTGGTGCTAACTGTAATGGATGTGGAGGATGCCTCAAGCACAGTTAAACACCTGAACATCACAATTTCCTGATTGTGTCATGTGAGTTTAATTTGCTCAAGACATATATCAGCATTAATCCTGCCTCTAATTTGAAGAAACATATCAAGGTAAAATTCATATTTCTTGCAATGAGGAGGTCATCAGTATAGGGGATAAGCAATTTTATGTGGCCCTTACACTTTGATTTGTTGATGTAACCTAATGTATTCAGGTTGATTCAGTGATGTTAAATATTTTTGACTTAAATCAAACCAGTCAATTAATATGTTACTGCCCGAAGCAAATTTATGTTTTTTATTTATTTTGTGGTAATCATGCTGTATGTTTAAATGTTTCTTGAGTTGAAGGGTACACTTTAAAAAGATGTTTTACTCAAAACATGAGACATTTTTCTGACCTGGTCAAACATACAAAATTAAATAAAACTCTGTATATAATAATAATAATAATAATAATAATAATAATAAACACTGTTAAAGAATTGCTTATTCAAGTAAACTAAAGAAATGTACTTCATGTGATAACATCTTAATTAAATTGTTATATTCAAGTCAAAATTTTAATTTCTTCTCACTTAATCAACCCGACAAATTAGGTTACATCAACGAAAGTTATTTTTATGGGTTACATCAAGTAGAAAGATCCTTGAGCTACCAATCACAGGTTACCACTTTTTCTGTGTATTTTATAATGAACACATAAACATCATAAATCAACACATAACAGTAATGCACTGTACACTACCGTCCTGTAAAGTTGTTATATAAACAAATGAAATATCCTTCTTTAAATAAGAAAGACAGCTTGAGTAGTTCCAGAACAAAGAACAAATTAATGGATTATTAAAATTATATTTGAAGTCTAAATCACAGTGTTCACAGAATCCTCAAAAAAGACAAAATACACATATTAAGAAAGGATTCCAAAACATTGCAAATCCCATAATTACCAGCTATTATATAGAGTGTGAAAAACCTGCCAGTCTATTATAACAGCTGACTGAAAAGCCATTTAGCATAGGCCACCACCCCCCTGTCAATCGGGCCTATTCATCCAAATCCCAGAGGGGTAGAGTGCGGCTATGCCCAGGCCTGTGAGGAAGATGGAGTGCTGGTGTAGCCGCCCCCATGCTGTCCTTCACCGGGCAGGGCTGGAGTCTTCAGCATGGTGTTTCTCAGCAACACCACATGGGGCCACATGGGTCTATTGAAGGCACTAACAAGTGCCAAGCAGGGCCCTGACCCACACCATCCCTCTCCACTGTCTAGGCCATCCCTGCTGCCCTGGGAAAGCCACGTGTCTGAATTGGAGCCATCTGCTTCAATTTGCCTAACATATTTGGCTACAATGGCTGACCAGTTATCCCTTACAAAAGGGCCACAATAGGCCATCTTCAAACATGCAGAAGAGCCTGTAAAGGCAGTGGGCTCTATTCACCTATAGACCAACTGGACAGTGTGTCTCATGTCTGATGATTAGAACACACATCCTGCCACCAACATCTTGGAAGGGTCTCAAGAGATGTGGATAATTACCATCAACAGAAGAAAGGGAGTTTATCACTAGACACTTAAAATCCCATTCTCCCTCTGGCTAAAATGAGTAAAATGCTCCAGGACCTCCTCTTCTGTCACAGTGTTTTGTTTTGGGATTTTTTCTGGTGTGTATCAAAAGCATCTTTTAAAGACAACTACATATACTGTGTGTGAACAATGGTATCCTAGTGATTTTTACTAGGGAAATCCTACAAATGCATAATTCTTTAGAAACAATTAGATATTATAGAACAACTAAAACTGGCCAAACCATATTAATATTTAAAGGGATAGTTCACCCCAAAATGAAAATTCTGTTATCATTTACTCAATCTAATGTTGTTCCAAACCCGTATGACTTGCTTTCTTCCATGAACACAAAAGGAGATGTTAGGCAGAATGTTAGCCTCAATCATCTTTTATTTTCATTATATGGAAACAATAGTGGCATCAACGTTCTTAAATATTTCTCCTGTTGTGTTCCACGGAAGAAAGAAAGTAATACAGGTTTGAAACAACATTAGGGTGAATAAATTATGACAGAAATTGTATTTTTGTGTGAACTAACACTTTAATGATGAAGTAATGAGTTCAAACATGTACCACGGTTAAAAAGTCATGTCTAAGCTCTTGGTATCTCATGTAACATTATGAAACAGGCAATTACTTCATTGTATCAAAATTCATAACTCAGCACCTTAATCCTCTCAACATTAGTGAGAGACTTCATGGTGACCAGCAGCTGAGAAGGGAGAGCCATTCAGGCTTGCTTTCTTTTGACATGGAGTCCTCAATTAAAGTCTGCTGAAGCAGACACAATCCTATTAGGGAGCATTGAGTGAGAAAAGAGGGCTGGCCCCTCCATTTGTGCTGCCAGAATAATTATCACGAGTTGGTAAATTGTGTGGAGGCCCCACACAGATTGCACTAAATAGGTTGGAGAAAAATTATGTGGGTTTACGGCAACAAAACAGCAGGATAAGCCACTTAAGGATCATACTGATGTGTTTCTGGAGATATCAGACAAGAGAGAAAACATGTTAAATGTATATAATTATTTTGCTGCCAATTATTTCTGAAAAATTGAAAATATGAAGAAAATACCTTGTTCTAGAGCTAAACACAATAAATCCACAGTGGTAACTATAAAAAATAGATATTGATATAAACAGCACAATGGTTTGGGATATTCCGGGTTCAATACAAGTTAAGCTCAATCGACAGCATTTGTGGCATGATGTTGATTACCACAAAAATGTATTTCGACTCATCCGTTCCTTTCTTAAAAAAGCAAAAATCTCGGTTCCAGTGAGGCACTTATAATGGAAGTGAATAGGGCCAATTTTTGGAGGGTTTAAAGGCAAACATGTGAAGCTTAACATTTTATAAAAGCACTTACATTAATTCTTCTGTCAAATCTCATGTTGTAAAGTTGTTTAAATCATAATGTTTTCAGTCATTTTAGGGTTTTAGGCAGAGGTGGACTGGGAACCACAATTGGGTTCATATCGTGGCCCTCTTCGGCATATTGCGACACCATTTCGCAGCCACCTTCAGCTTATCGTGGACCCCTTTCAAAAGTCAAGGTTCTCCCCATGGCCTGTTTGCCTATGGATTTATGGTTTGTTGACATTACATCATTATGTCTACATAATTGTTCAATTGGTTATAATTTTACATAGAAAAAGTTATTAAGTGATTTTATCACATTAAAATCATGTTAACACACATAGTGATTATGTCTTGAGGCTATAATTTGTAATTTAATGTTTACGGATTGGCCCCCATTGACTTCCATTGTAAGTGCCTCACTGGAACCGAGATTTTTTGTTTTATTTTAAGAAAAGGAGGGGCAAGTCAAAATACATTTTTGTGGTAATCAAAATTATGCCACAAATACTGTAGTTTGCGGTTAACTTGTTTTGATATTATTAATTAACTTGTATTCCTTTAAATCCATGTAGAAAATGAAGAGTGTCATTATCTTTCCATCAGGATATCTCACTTGTAACTGAAAATCAAACTGTTACATATTAAATTTTGTCGAAAAAGCTTTTTTTTTTTTTTTTTTTTTAAAGCTCAATTAATTTGTTGTTTTATGCATTTTACTGTTGTAGTGGAAAACTTTGTATAATAATGATAGTTAGCTTAAAATATTTCTTAAAGTTAATGATAATAAAAAGTAGTTATACTGTAGATTTTCTGATTATTGGTAGTGTAGTATTCCTTGAAATATGAGGAAGAAGAGGACACAATATGGGCACAAAAGACTATATATAGTACTTCACTTACAGTAAATGTAGCATGAAGTATGATTTCTCTTTTTCTCATTCTTACCCTTGGATTTTATTATTTTCTTTTCTAAATGAATGTTAAACAAAGTAATACAGCTATGTATGTTAATGCTTGAAATCTGTTTTCCCCAGCACCAGGAGTAAATTGAGTGTTATTTAAAGCCAAGTACTTTTGTCAAGCTTCTGCAAATAGAATGATGGATGCCACTCGCAGCTTGTACAAGCGAATGTATTGCTTCCTATTTAACCTCAACATCCACATTGATAATGATTTGTCTGACTTGGATTTCAAAAGCCATGGTGCAGCTCCATTGAAGTAAAATTAAAACTCCAGTATTTCATGCTTTTCAAAACAGAGCACTCTTTATGTTCTGCTAATGTATTGGCATAAAGCAAAGAAACATCAAGTCAAGTGCTGCAATTTGGCTTTTTTTTTAATCATTATTATTCAGGCTGCTTTATTGCTATGGGCAATTTGTACCACTCAGCATGACAGTGTCAACTGAATCAAGATTAATTTACATGCAAAGGAACACTTAGCAGAGCAGTGTGGTAAGCAAACATATTGTCTCGATTGCTGAGCTGGAAAAGAGGCATTGGAGGGGCAGACTGTGTCAGAATTAAGGAGCATCAAATGTAATTTGGTTCTAGGTATTTGAAAGGCCAAAATGGCACAATTCTTTGCTGGGACTAAGAATACAAATTGGTACTGCACTGAAAGACTAAATGGAAAAATATAGCCATCAGTTCCTTAATCCAATTAAATCAGGGAATGTTTGTTTTGGTAAAAAAAAAAAAATATATATATATATATATATATAGGTTCTATATATAGATTTCTTTAACTTCAGGCATTTTCAGGTCCCAGTGTTTGATTTTTATCAAAACAAACAGATTACAATTTTTTTGGTTACACTTTACAATAAGGACCATTTGCTAACATTAGTTAACAACATAAGTTAACATTAACAATGAACGTTTACAGCATTTATTAATCCTGGTAAATGTAAACGTTTACAGCATTTTCTTACTTGGTAAATGTAAATGTAATTTCAACTTATAGTTATACATTTTTAAAAATCAAAAGTTTCACATGTTAACATTATTTAATGCACTATAAACTGACATGAACTAACAATAAACAATTGTATTTTTTATTGACTAACATTAAAAAAAGATGAGCAAATGCTGTAAAAATATATTGTTCCAATGTATTAACTAAAGTTAACATATGGAAACTATACCTTAAACTCTTTTTTTCTTTCTGTTATATGAAGATTACATTAAAACAGACTTAGAAACCTTTTTTACCATGCCTTCGCCATTAATTTTATGCGTTATAAATATCTTTTAAATGAAGATGTTACTGTATTTAGCCTTTTCTCACACCCAAACTTTCAATATAAACTATAAAATCCATTCTAAAAAATACAAGTTATTACATGTTTAAAAGTAGATTTCTGTCAACGATGATTTCTGTAAATTAAAAAATGATACCACAAATATACCACATTTGAGGCATCATTATCCCCACACCATAACTTTTTACCCTAATAAACATTTTCCAAAATCTATTATACTTGTAACAACAAAAGTGTCAGTGAAGAGCTTGCTTGAGATGTGCCTTCAAATAATTTCGACCCGTTCGTCCATTTCTTATAGAAAAGAAAAAATCTAGGTTGAAGTGAGGCACTTACAATGGAAGTGAATGTGGCCAATTGTTGGAGGTTTAAAGGCAGAAATGTGAAGCTTATCATTTTATAAAAGCTCTTACTTTTATTCTTCATTTAAAACTCATGTATTATTTGAGCTGTACATTTTTTAAATCATTGTTTTTATGGTCATTTTAGGGTTTTAGGGTTTGTTCACATTACATCATCATGGCAACAAAGTTGTAAAATTGCACTTTAAAAATGTACTTTACACAGAAAAGGTTAGTAAGTGATTTATCACATAAAAATCACGTTAACACGCATGTTGTTTACGTTTTGTGGCTATTCTTTTGAAACAGTGAGTATTTTAATGTTTATGGATTGGCTCCCATTCACTTTCATTGTAAGTGTCTCACTGGAATGCCTATTCCTTTAATTTATTTAAATGTGTGTATTTAGGATACATAAAATGTAAGCTATGAAATACCCAAATATTGCAAAATATTCTTTCCGGTATTTTAGCTTACTGATCATTGAACAATGTGTTTATGACAGATTCTCCTTGAAGTCCGACAAGTTAACACAGGTTCCCCGTCTGTCGCTCACTTCGACGTCGTGTCGAAGAAGCGACACTAGGGGTCTCTCTTGAGCGCCGAAAGATACCTCTGATCTATGAAAAAAGGCCAATGAGAGTTGGCGAACAGTATTTGCATACTCCGCCTCCGGATACGGATATAAAGGCGAGAGAAATACGCTCGTTCATTCAGTAATTTTCTTCGGAGCCGATGGTCGTGTGTATGCAGTCAGCTGCGAGTAACACAACTGATCCTGCTTCTGATCCTCTGACGCTCTGCTTTGCTGTTGGATTTACGGCGCACTACAGCGGCTTTTCTCTTCACTGCCGGCGTGCAGTTTGCCCCTGGGCGCTTCGACAGCGCAGAGTTAAAAGAGTTGAAAGAGTGATTCTCTCCATAAAAGAGTTTATTTCTCTGAAAGAGCATTACACAGCGGCGTTGAACGTCCTTTTCAGGACGCGTCTTTATAAAGATGTAATTTCCGCCCCTGTGTAGTTTCTGGATGCGGTGTTTTCTCCCCACCTCTCTCGGTCATAAAACACTATCTTGCATGCCTGGGCTGCGATCACATGCAAGCAGTGTTTTATGAATGGTTTATGTTCTCAGTGCGAGAACATAGCCATGGCAACATTGCGGTCGTGTGGCTTTCTTTTGTAGTGAGAGAAAGCCGTTTCAGCCGCCCCCCGCGCCTCGCCTCCTTCCTACGGGATTGACGCAGGCGCCGCGGGCGATGAACACGATTTGGGGACAATGACGGGCTCTGTTCGCCGGGTAAATCCCCTCGAACTTCCCGCCTCCCCGGCACGCTTGTTTGCTAGCATTGCGGTCGTGTGGCTTTCTTTTGTAATGAGAGAAAGCCGTTTCAGCCGCCCCCCGCGCCTCGCCTCCTTCCTACGGGATTGACGCAGGCGCCGCGGGCGATGAACACGATTTGGGGACAATGACGGGCTCTGTTCGCCGGGTAAATCCCCTCGAACCGCCCGCCTCCCCGGCACGCTTGCTTGCTTGCTTCCGTCTGAGCTCGGGATGAGTATTCTCTCCAATGGTTCATCTTCTCAGTGTGAGAACATGGCCGTTATAGCATTGCGGTCGCACAGCTTTCTTTTGTAATGAGAGAAAGTCACTTCAACCGCCCCCCGCGCTCCGCCTTCTTCCTACGGGATCGGCGCAGGCGCTGCGGGCGATGAAGGCGATTTGGGGAATATGACGGGCTCTGTTCGCCGGGTAAACCCCCTCGAACCGCCCGCCTCCCCGGCACGCTTGCTTGCCTCAGAATTGGATGACATCACCGCTGCATCGGAGAGCGTTACAGCGGCATCGGATGCTGATCGTTCGCCTGGGCCGCCACCTTCGGGTCTGCCGCCCAGCCTGAGCCTGACGCACGGAGATCCGCTATGCTTTCCCGGGCTACTTGATCGGTTCCGCGGGCAGGTGCGCCGCTCACAGCCACGCCCCCCCCCGTTCCCTTCTTCCCGGACGTGCACGACGAGTTGAGCTAAGCCAAGGCTTTTTCGCTCCTCCGCTCTCACTACCCTCGTGGTGGAACGGTCCCAGACCGCTTCCACTCTGCACGCCACGGCCCTTCCTGCAACCAATGCCAGGCCAAGGCACTTCAAAACCTGCACCTTGGGTAGTCCTGTTCTTGATGTGCTGCAGGAACTGCGCTGGATGACCAACCGCGCCCCCGGGCCACGGAGGTCAGAAGCGCTGGCACTCGAACAGGCGATGGCCACCCCTTGTGGTCCAGAAACACACCTGTGGACTGGACCTGGTCGAAATGCGGGAGGCAGACAAGGCACACCTTCTCTCACACCCCCGTCTCCCAGCTCCGTCCATTCGGCGCCACCGTTGACGACTCTGCCCAGCAGTCCTCAGCGGTGAGGCAGACGGAGGCCACTGCACATCCTGCCCCGCCGCAAGCTTGCCGCCATGGGCCATGCCCCGTCTGCTCGCCGAGGGCGTCCTCCTGCGGCTATGAAACACCCTGCTCCGCCTCAACCCGGGCCCAGCTCTCAGCCCCAGCGTCGAGCACGCTGCAGGGAACGGACGCCCCCGTCTCACGGACCCCCTCGAGGACCCGGAAGGCTCCCAGGCTGTCCGTAGACGTTCAACCCAGGGACCAAGATGTTAGCTCCGGAGGCTGGTAAGACCGCTCCGTCCCCGGTGGAGGGCCGGGAGGAGAATCTTTTCTTGTTGAATTAATTTTCACATTCTCATATTCTCTGTAATGAGCTATTTCCTTTTGTCTCTGGGTCACCTGGCCCGCAAATACCGTTCTCACGGCACTTTGCCCTCAGATATCAACAGTCCTGGCTTCCTGGACACGGACCACCCGTCTTCAGCCCCACGACTGTCCCCCGGCCGGCCGGTTCCGACGAGTCTAGAGGACGCCTACCCAGGACCTCCTCCTCAGTCGCTGACCCGCCCCCTGCCGGGTGTGCGGAGCAAGGTAAGTGCTTGAGTCTTTTCTCAGCACCTCAGCTGCGGGTCGCCCCGTCGCCGCCCAACGCTGCCCTACCTGCTCCGCCCCGCTGCGAAGCCCCGCCGGGTACGTCAAATTAATCGTCCCTTTGGTGCCCCTAGCGCAGAGGTTGGACGCGTGGCTTTCACTTCCCAACCCGTCTCGCTGGCTGGCCCGGACCATCCGACTCGGTTACGCAATTCAGTTTGCCAGGCCCCCGTCCCCCTTCATGGGCGTCCGCTTTTCCGCAGTACACGGCGAACACGCCCACTCCCTGCGCGCGGAAATCGCGACTCTTCTGGCCAAAGACGCGATAGAGCCTGTCCCTCCAACCGAGATGAAGATGGGTTTCTACAGCCCTTACTTCATCGTACCCAAGAAAAGCGGCGGCTTATGACCAATCTTGGACCTGCGAGTTCTCAACCGAGCGTTGCACAAACTCCCGTTCAAAATGCTCACGCTTAACCTGCGTCCGGCATCTAGATTGGTTCGCAGCGGTAGACCTGAAGGACACGTACTTCATGTCTCCACCCTGCCCCGACACCGCCCCTACCTGCGGTTTGCGTTCGGGGGCCAGGTGTATCAGTACAAGTCCTCCCCTTTGGCCTGTCTCTGTCCTCTCACGAGAGTTACTATGCAAAATCCACAGAGATCAGGTGCTCAGGCACCTCAGCCGTCTGGGGCTTCAGGTCAACTGGGAAAAGAGCCAGCTCACTCCAGTTCAGAGCATCTCTTTTCTCAGGATGGAGTTAGACTCGGTCTCAATGTCGGCATGTCTCACCAACGAGCGTGCCCAGTCAGTGTTGAACTGCCTCGCCGCCTTCAGGCCAGGCACAGCGGTCCCCTTAAAACTTTTCCAGATGCTCCTGGGGCATATGGCGTCCTCCGCGGCGGTCGCGCCGCTGGGGTTGATGCATATGAGACCGCTCCAACACTGGCTCCAGACCCGAGTCCCGAGACGAGCATGGCGCCACGGCGCAGTATGCAACGGGCACGCAGCCTCAGGCCGTTGGAAAGGGGCCCAGCTGCGTTGGCACATCAACTGCCTCGAGTTGTTGACCGTCCTTTTTGCCCTGCGGAAGTTTCTCCCGTTAATTCGGGACGAACATATCCTAGTCAGGTCGGACAGCACCACTGCGGTCGCGTACATAAATCGCCAAGGCGGCGTATGCTCCCGTCACATGTCACAACTCGCCCGTCGTCTCCTCCTTTGGAGCCAGCACCGACTCAAGTCGCTGCGTGCCACTCACATCCCCGGCAACCCCAATGTGATAGCGGACGCGCTGTCATGACAATGCTTGTCTGGCGGAGAGTGGAGGCTTCACCCCCACTCGGTGCAGCTGATTTGGGAACGGTTCGGCAAGGCCCAGGTAGACCCCTCTGCCTCCCGAGAGACCTCCCACTGCCCGCTCTGGTACGCCCGTTAAGAGGCTCCCCTCGGGGCAGATGCACTGGCACACAGCTGGCCGGTGGGGCTGCGCAAGTACGCATTCCCCCCAGTGAGCCTTCTTGCACAGGTGCTGTGCAAGGTCAGGGAGGACGAGGAGCAAGTCACTCTCGTGGCTCCTTACTGGCCCACCCGGGCCTGGTTCTCGGACCTCATACTCCTTGCGACAGCCCCTCCCTGGCGAATTCCCCTGAGGAAGGACCTTCTTTCTCAGGGACGGGGCACGCTCTGGCATCCGCACCCAGACCTCTGGAACCTCCACATCTGGTCCCTGATGCGGAAGATCTAGCTGGTCTACCACCCACGGTCGTAGCCACGTTCAACCAAGCCAGAGCCCCTTCTACCAGGCAACTCTACGCCCTGAAATGGCGTCTGTTCGTGAATTGGTGTTCTTCCCGGGCAGAAGACCCACAGAGGTGCGCAGTTAGGTCTGTGCTCCTGTCCCTACAGGAGAGGTTGGGGGGAAGGCTGTCCCCATCCACCTCGTAGGTGTATGTTGCCACTATTGCAGCTTACCACAACCCAGTAGACAGCAACTCTCTGGGTAAGCACGACTTAATCGTCAGGTTCCCAAGAAGTGCCCGGAGGTTAAAAACCCCTCCTGGCCAAACCTGTTCCCCTCCTGGGGATCTCTCGGTGGTCCTTGCCGGTCTTCAGAGATCCCCCCCGAGTCGCTAGAATCAGTTGGCTCAGGGCCCTCTCCTGAAAAGACGGCCCTGCTGATTGCGCTCACTTCCATCAAGAGGGTCGGGGACCTGCAAGCGTCCCCTACTAACGACACTTGCCTGGAGCTCGGTCCGGCAGATACTCATGTGATCCTAAGACCTCGACTGGGCTATGTGCCCATGGTTCCTACCATGCCCTCTGGAGATCAGGTAGTGAACCTACAAGCGCTGCCCCGGGAGGAGGCAGACCCAGCCCCTCTCACTGTCGTGTCCGGTACGTGCCTTGTGTGCCTACCTGGACCGCCCCCAGAGCTTCAGGCGCTCTCAGCAGCTCTTTGTCTGCTTTGGAGGACCAGCAGAAAGGGAACGCTGTCTCCAAACAGAGGTGTCTCACTGGGTGATGGATACCATTCAGTTGGCCTATCACACCCAGGCCATGCCCCCCACTTACGGGTTCGAACCCACTCCACTAGGAGCGTGACATCCTCATGGGCACTGGCGAGGGGCACCTCCCTAGCAGACATTCGCAGAGCTGCGGGCTGGGCAGCACCTAACACCCTTATGATCTCAGGGTTGAGTCAGTCTCGTCCCGTGTTCTCTCAGGTCCGAGCCCGTAGAACTCGGTACACGTCGACGATCTGACCGGGTGATCCGCTTGTACCAGCGCCGTTTCCCTCTGCCGAGGCAAAACAGTGCGCTTTTGTCCCAGAGGACCCAGGTCCCTGGTTGATTCCTCCCTAGCACTTCGGACCCGCAGCAGTTCATCGGAGGAACGTGCTGGTCCAGTCCACTACGGGTACCTCCGGCTACCCCTACTGGAATAAGTGCTCCACAGATCAGGCCTCCTATGGGACTCCTCCTGTGTGTATTTCCGCGGTACGGTCACCTTACGAGCTGACCCGCGTCTCCCTTAGGCAGCCCTTTGCTGCCCTCCGGTCGCCGTGTTGTAGCAACTCCCCCCTCCTTGAGGTTGGATCTACCACCGCGCCATTTCCTCCCACATGCCCCAAGTGGCCATGTGATGTATTTTTGCCACCTTTACCTCCCCTGTTGGGCGGGTGTGGCCTCCGCAGGGTCTTTTCCCCCTAAGAATAGGAATTCGGAATAAGACCCCCTTCCCTCGATGCGGTAAGGGCCCCGGCTGCTCTTGCTCTATGCCGAGAAAACATAGAGAGAAAAGAGGCCCAGCCAGGCTTGGCCCGTTCCCTAGTTGGGAGCGTCACCTTGTTCCCCCCTAGGGTAACCAAAAGGATGCTGACGCTTTTTCGGGGCATTGGGGAAGAGTACGTGCAGCCTGAACACAGTTGGTCGCTTGCGCACGTGCAAAATACCTGCCCGCTTCTGTGTCAGCAGTACACGTACACGGCTCAGCGCATGGCGAGTTTTGAAGTGGACCCCTAGTGTCGCTTCTTCGACACGACGTCGAAGTGAGCGACAGACGGGGAACGTCTCGGTTACGTATGTAACCTCCGTTCCCTGATGGAGGGAACGAGACGTCGTGTCTTCCCGGCCACGTCGCTGAGCCGAGCCGCTGAGATGCCCGGAACACTCCCGGCTCCTCAGAAAAATCCTGAATGAACGAGCGTATTTCTCTCGCCTTTATATCCGTATCCGGAGGCGGAGTATGCAAATACTGTTCGCCAACTCTCATTGGCCTTTTTTCATAGATCAGAGGTATCTTTCGGCGCTCAAGAGAGACCCCTAGTGTCGCTTCTTCGACACGACGTCTCGTTCCCTCCATCAGGGAACGGAGGTTACATACGTAACCGAGACGTTTCCTTGCAGAGTAATCATACGGTGTAATTTAACACATCACCTATGGACATGTTCCACTAACAAAGTCTTTTATACTTTATGAAGTCTCAATTTTAAACATATCAGTTTTTTTAATCATTTAAAAATCTAACAAACTTATTATTATTTCTTGTAACATACGTTTTTTTCTTGAAAAGTGTGCTATATTGTGCTCTTTTTAAAACAAATGCCACTTGGTTTGATATTAGCCAATTATATTGTTGTTACATATATACCTTTTTAGTGTGGCTAAAATGTTCCTATAATTTTTGGGGCTATGTGTTACCCACCCTAAAAACAGATATCTTGAATCATATTCACCTATATACTATAGAGTAATACAGTAGAATTCATGTTTGTGTTGCTCTGCACTATCAATAGAGCAAATATGACATTTACAGCTGCAAGAAACCAATGGGGAATTCTTTTACAATTACTATGGCTCAGAGAAGAGACATCAGCAGACACCGCTGGCATGTGGAAGAGCACTAACACTGAGCTATGGCAGTCACGGAGGGGGAGACAAGAGTCTTTGTAATCTGCTATAACATGTGCTCCATTTTCCAGCCTCAAATCCCCAATCAAATTCTGAATCCAGAATGACACCAGACTGTTTCGCAAAGGCGCCTGGAGGCCTGCTTCCATTTACAAATATTTCACATAAACAAATTTTCAAATAGCTTTATTCTGAGCAGCCTTTCTGCTCTATTAGAGGTAACATGCAGCTGCCACAAATGCTCAAATACATCATCAACAACCACAGATATGAGATATATATTGAGAAGAAGCCTTCAACAAAATGTCCTTGGAGAGTGCTGTTGCTTTTACCCACTGCGCTCTGACCAGTTCAAAGGTTTAATGCATTCAAGCAAAGTAAACAAGACCTTATGTATCATTCCTCAAAATAAAAGTTTTCACTTCATAATGGAAGACATCAAGAACAAATCAATTTGACCCATATATTCCAATACGACAGGGGGAATCTGACAAGTTCAGAAAGGAAATATTAGGAAGAATCAAAGATTATCATTCTCATGAATTCTCCATATATTTGGGAATGTACCAATGTAAGATATATATGTCTTTAGTTTTTAAGTAGCAATAAAAAAAAACATTTCATAAGGGCTTCGTATTTAACATACAGGGTATCGTCCATTTATGTCTGAATCATCTATTTATTATTTAATCAATTAATTGAAATAAAATGTCAATCTGAACAGTTATGTCTGTTAAAATTAAAATAAACTGTAAATAATGTACAAGATATCACAATAAACACTCTGTTAGAAAATATTCAGAAAAACTGTCTGATCCTTAAAGAGATAGTTCACCCAAAAATAAAAAATGCCTTTTTAAGCTTCAAATGAACACTTAAGTATAATTCAGAAGTCTAATAAGTTATTCCATGAGACTCATGATTGTTATGAACGCATACAATAAAGATGGTGCAAAACAAACCAAAATCGAATGTATTATTTTGTAAAAATGTTCAATGACCGTTGATCTCCTGTGTGCATTCATGATGCATTTGTTGTCGCTAACGCTGTGGCGGATACGTTTTTGTTCAAACGCCCCAATGTCGGGAGGGGGCTGTGTGAACTGTTGCTCTTGTGCCCTATCTTGGATGTGCACAGGAGATCAATGTTCGGTCAACACTAAATAATACATTAGATTTCGGTTTGTTTCACACCAAACCTTATCATACGCTTTCATAACAATCATACGTCTCACAGAATAATTTATTAAACTTCTGATTTATACTTTTGTGTCTTTCTGGAGCTTAAAGAAGCAGTCACCATAAACTGCCATTGTATGACATCACTTAAGACAAAAATCTTCACAATTTCTCCCTTTGAAAGTCATATAGAGTTATAACAACACTGGGGTGAGTAAAAAACGACAGAATTTTCATTTTCGGGTGAACTAATCATGTAAGTAATTTTATAGAGCTTTGTAAGCCTAATTGGATTTCTATTTTAAATGATTAGAGTTTTGAGTTATTAGAAGTGTTTTATTCATGTTCAGTGTTTTTATTTTAATTTTTCCTCTTCTTTTTATTTTATAAGAAATAAAACACTTGATATTACATAGCTACATACTGAACCACAGTTACTGTACCTCTGAGAGAGTGAATACAGATATCTGACACAGGTCACTACAGTGTCTTCAGAGGACAAACCCATCACTAGGTAGTGATAGAATAGGATATAATTAAATAGATGAAATATTAGATATATAATTTTTGCACCCACATTTTAAGCATCACATCATGGGCATAATTGCCCCAAGCCCTAGTTCATTTTATTCTGTTTTAGACAAAAGGCTGAAATAACAGCAATAAAATTGCTTATATCTCTACTAAGGTTCAACAACAGTTTGACTTTATATTGACATAAGATGCCACTGGCATCCAGGAATGTTACAACAAGATGGGTCTTGCTTGTCAAGCTACCAAACATTATCTCACATAACAGTGCAATTATCAATTTCACAGTAATTATTCCCCACAATACACATGCCCAGCATAATTGATGAGGCCATTTGCATAGCTTAGGGGTTTGTTTGTCCTTTTAGGTTTGGTATGTTTCACATTAGTGTTTAGGTTTAACAGGAGAGCATCTGTTGAGATGCTGTTCTTCGCAGGTGAGTGAGTTTATAGACATAGTACTTGCAACACACGTTGTCCAATTACTCACAGAACGTACCAGAGTTCCTTTTGTGTGAAACACATATGTCTTTTTGTCTTGTGTTCTCTTGGCAGGAGAGCTGGAGGTTTGCTATTAAAAAGCACACATTCTGTATTCACTTCAGGCTGATTGATCAAACATTCGCTGTACAGTCCCTACCTCCACACTCTTTCTGGTTAGTCCATTGATTCTTGCCCAACCCATTGAATTCCATTCTCTGCTGTATAGCTGGCCAATTAAGACTGTGACTGCACTGCATCAAGATCAATTTTGTCTGTATGTGAAGTTAATAATGGATTGGATAAGAAGAGCAGGAGAGAAAACAGCTATCTTGATGTCTGATGTCATTTCAAATTTAGTGTATATTTACCTCTAATAGTTATACTCTATAATGATTCTAAATATGGTATATACATGTACTGTATAGCTGTATATATATATATATATATATATATATATATATATATATATATATATATACAGTATATACACACTGATCAGCCACAGCATTAAAACCACCTGCCTAATTTCGTGTAGGTCCCCCTTGTGCTGCCAAAACAGCTCTGACCTGTCGAGGCATGGACTCCACAAGTCCTCTGAAGGTGTCCTGTGGCATCTGGCACAAACACATTAGCAGTTGATCCTTTAAGTCCAGTAAGTTGCAAAGTGGGTCCTCCATGGATCGGATTTGTTGGTCCAGCACATCTCATAGATGCTCTATCAAATTGATATCTGAGGAATTTAGAGGCCGAGTCAACACCTTGAACTCTTTGTCATGTTCCTCAAACCATTCCTGAACAATTTTTGCAATGTGGTAGAGCACTGCCATCAGGGAATACCACTGCCATTAAGAGGTTTAAGTGGTCTGCAACCATTTTTAGGTAGGTGATTCGTGTCAAAGTAACATCCACATGAATGCCAGGACCCAAGGTTCCAAGTAGATCATTGCCCAGAGCATCACACTGCCTCCACCAGCCTGTCTTCTTCCCATAGTGCATCCGGCTGCCATCGCTTCCCCAGGTAAACAATGCACACGCACCCAGCCGTCCACATGATCTCAAAGAAAACATGATTCATCAGACCAGGCCACCTTCTTACATTGTTCCATGGCCCATTGTAGGTGCTTTTGGAAGTGGACAGGGTTCAGCATGGGCACTCTGACTGTCCCCATACGCAGCAAGCTGCGATGGATACCTTTCTATCATGGCCAGCATTATGTTTTTCAGCAATTTCTGCTACAGTGGTGTGGTGATGGGGGCGTGGTTGTGTGTCTGATTGCGGGAGAGAGGGAGTTGTGTGGCTCGTCAAGCTGGTTGACATGATCTCTAACAGCTGTTTCTTGTTACAGTGATAGTGGGGAGAGGCATCAAAAGCAGCCAAAACACGCAAGAGAGCATAGAGAGAAGGACACATGTATGCAGCGACTGGCATGTCATATTTGAGTGTTGTAATGCTTTTAGTGTCGTGAAGCTGAGATTTCAATAATTTATTCTTAAGTATTGTGAAGCTGAAGATTTCAAGAAGTTAATGCTGACCGAGAAATTTGTTACACTGAACTGTTTGAAATAAGAAATGCACTGTGAAGAACACACACAGAGAGTGTGAAAGGCAGAAAAATAAAACGCCTAACTGAAGCTTGTCAATACTCCCCATCTCCTCCTTTTCCAAACCCAAACCTGAAGGAGTGTTACAAGTAGCTCTTCTGTAGGTTTGGACCAAACGGGCTAGACTTCGCTCCCCATGTCCATCAATGTCAATTGGGCGCCCATGACCCAGTCACCGATTCACCGGTTTTCCTTCCATGAACCATTTTTGGTAAGTACTAAACACTGCATACTGGGAACAACCCACAAGACCTGCCATTTTGGAGATGCTCCGACCCAGTCATCTAGCCATCACACTTTGGCCCTTGTTAAAGTTGATCAGATCCTTACGCTTGCCCATTTTTCCTACTTCCAATACATGAAATTCAAACTGTCTGTTCACATGCTGCCTAATATATCCCACCCCTTGATAGGTGCAATTGTAACGAGATAATAAATGTTACTCACTTCACATTTCAGTGGATTCAATGTTGCGGCTGATCAGTGTATATATACATACTATATATTGGATTCCAGATGTTCTCAATGTGTATTATCTGTAAGTTCTGTAAACAGGATGTGGAGGGTTTTTGGAGGGTTTCAAGGGCAGAAATGTGACGCATATCATTTTATAAAAGCACTTACTTACATTAATTCTTCTATTTAAACTATTATTTAAATAATTTTTGAGGGATTACAGGGCTTACGGTGTTATGCTTTCATGGCAACAAATTTGTAAAATTGACTATAACTTTACACAGAAAATGTTAGAGGTTTTATCACTCTAAAATCATGTTAACACACATATTGTTTATGTAGTGTGGCTATACATTTAAAACAGTGTGTATTTGAATGATTATGGATAGGCCCCATTCACTTCCATTGTAATTTCCTCACTGTAACACAGATTTTTTTAATTTTATTTATTAAAGAAAAGGAGGGACAGGTCAAAATTATTTTTTGTGGTAATCAATATTATCCCACAAATACTGTAAATTGAGCTTAACTTGTATTGAACCCAGAATATTCCTTTAATGTTAGTTCATCTTAACTATTACGTTTGCTAATGATAACAAATACTATCTTATTGTAAAATGTTACCCATACAAATGCAAACATTTACAACTAATTCCTACAGTCCATAACATCACTAAGCGACCTTATCATCTGCAATCATATTACATGGCTCTGAATGCCATTGAACTGACATTGTAGAAATCATTAAAACAATTTATCTCAAATGCTGGCAACAAATCTATAATTGTAGATGTTATTCATTGCCCTTTTTTCTAAATCATTGATCATCAGTGTTTGTCTAACTGGAAAATAATAAACAACCACTCAGAGGTATGTGTTTAGGTAATTGTTTTCTAATACTGTAAACATTAACTGCGCATCATACCTTCCAAAATGAATTGGTGATCAGCTGCATAAAATCAATAACACGGAACGCAATTTGTATGATAATGATGGAGTCTGTGATTATTAGAAGAGTTTGAACAGAATAACCCTCATCTTGGATAAATTAGAATAAATTAGTACAACTAAACATTATTACATTGGCCTCACGTGTGTGTGATATGAGAGGAAGTTTTTTGCTGATCAAAGATACAATATCAACATATTCCTCATTTTGAACGGAAAACAGCATTATACTGCACTTTAACAAATCTTTTTCAGGACATTTCTAGCACGTGTTACATGTGATCTCTTTAAACAAAACGTAATATTTTATGCCATTTTGCTTGTCATTAAATATATCTTGTTTTAAGAATATTTAGGTATTTTTACTGGAAAACAAGACAAAATACTAATTGAGAAAATTATTTGTTGCAGTGTGCCCCAGTAAGATATCTTTCCATTCTATCCTTGCTTCCTCTCTTCTTCTCAATATTTTTAATTCATGCCATTATTTTTAAAGTTCACTGAAGCCAATAAAAACTCTGCGTTAAAAAGGAGACAAGCATCCAGGTTTATCAACAGGAAGTCTTTACCTCCACAGACCAGACACATATTAAATGCTCCTGCCCTGAGAAGGTTAACAAATTGGCCTATTACAAATTCCCAGTTTGAGGCTATTGCCCAAAGAAAAGGACAGAAAATCATTTGGGTTAAACCTGTCAACTGCCTGTGGGTGAATGCTTGACAGATATAATCGCATAGCGAGCAATTCTCAACACCATGACAAAGGTTCTAAGGGAATTGAAAAAGTCTAGGTTGAAATTGTATCGTTACACTGTTGTTTCGACATTCTTCTGGACCCAGATGGTTAAAACAGCTGCATTCTTTGGTATTCATTGAAAATCGCAAATTGATTCTACCTTAAGCCTGATGAAGACAATTGCTGTTTCAAGCTTTTAGTGTTATCAATGACTCTGAGCAACGAAGAAAGAGTCTATGCAATTAAATGCATCTGAAGGAAAACCAAAAAGCCTTTCAGACTATTTAAAAATCTTGCCAGGTATGTGTTGTTAGACACCACAGCTAAGAGCATTGCTTGAGCGTGGCCAAAAGCACCCGAGTCACTCAATAGAGTAGTGACATGGCAAACAGCATTGCATTTTCAATCTGGAAAACATTTGCTTAATTGAAGCATTGAGAATTAGTATATGAATGGATGCATTGTCAAGATAGGTCTAATTACTACTATGTGGGTGAATCCCTCAAGAAGAACACTGGTGCAGGGTGACATTTTGCATCAGAAATGTTAAAAGCCTTTTCACCTATTTACGTTAATCATATCAAGAACTGTGGACAAATACATGTTAATGCACCGCTATGTCCATTATGTATATTATCAACAAGAGCAGGAGAGGAAAGAACAGTGCAAATGAATGAGTCTGGCTACGAGACGACATATAAACAGCCATTTTAGGCGTCCACTGCTTCAATTTTCCCCAAAGCACTCAGGCTATCTGGCTCGTGTCAATCAGGGGATGAGTGACAGTCAAGGGGAGCTCAGGGTGTGTTTTGCTATTGCTTTGGATTTGCTGAGACTTAATTAAAACAGAACCACATGGAATTGTGGAGGGGGAGGTCAACGGATTGGCAAGAAGAGGATGAGGCCAGACTGATAGGCACCAAATGAACAAATTATGATGGGCCCCATTCACTGTGATGAGGTCAAATGCTTGACTCCATTGGCTGACAGTTCAATTTCCTCCAAATGTCTCTCATTTCAAGATGAGTTAATTATGAGTGAAAAGTTATCAGTTGCTCACCTATTGAAAAGAGGATTAAATGCATTTTTGTCGGCATTCTAATGTCAAACTGTTATTTCAGACTGCATTCCAGCTGGATAGAGGGTCAAACACAATAACCGTGCTGTACGCAGCAGCTTTCAAGAATAGCCCATGATATGGAGCAGTTTGCCATGATAGAGGCAGAAGAGAGAAAGAGACCCACAAACCCTGCAATACTGCAATACATATATATTAATAAAACTCTCACCTTAGATATGTTTTCATTCTTATTTTTTTTTGTATTTTTTTTTTTTGTATATTTTGACTACCGACTCACGAAAAGACCAAAAATATTGTTAAAAGAGGTTCGATAGTTTAAGCTGGTGTTTGACCTCAAATGCCAGGCTGAGATTAAATTATGGCACTGCCAGCATAGCTAATATTTTATCATTAGTGTGACTACATTTCCTGATGGTATTAGGGGCTCAGTGAATGATCATGCATATCAGAGAAGGACTATTAGAATGTTGTAAGTGTGTCAAACATTTTAGAGGAAAAGACACTAATGATCGTTTCGAACTGGAGGTCACAGACTTGGTGTCTCAGTGGACATACAGTGCATTCAGAAAGTATTCAGACTCTTAACAATTTGTTAAACATTTTGTTATACTTTTATATACTCCATACCCCATAATGACAAAGCAAAAAACTGATTTTTGATAACTGCAAATTTATTAAAAAGAAAAAACTGAAATATCACACCGACATATGTATTCAGACCCTTTGCTCTGACGCTTGAAATTTAGCTCAGGTGCATCCCATTTCTCTGGATCATCTTTGAGATGTATCAACACTTTGTTTGGAGTCCACATGTGGCTAAATCAATTGATTTGACATGATTTGGAAAGTCACACCCCTGTCTATATAAGGTCTCACAACTGAAAATGCATACCGGAGCAAAAACCAAGCCTTGAGGTCAAAGGAACTGCCTGCAGAGCTCAGAGACAGGATTGTGTCGAGGCACAGATCCGAGGAAGGCTACAACATTATTTTTGGCTGCATTAAAGGTTCCAAAGAGCACAGTGTCCTCCATAATTCATAAATGGAAGAAGTTTGGAACAACCAGGACTCTTCATAGAGCTGGCCACCCGGCCATACTTGAGCAATCTGGGGAGAAGGGCCTTTGCAAGATTGACCAAGAACCCGATGGTCACTCTGGTTGAGCTCCAGAGATCATGTGTGGAGATGGGAGAAACTTGCAGAAGGACAACCATCCCTGCAACACTCCACCGATCTAGGCTTTATGGCAGAGTGGCCAAACAGAAGCCTCTCCTCAGTGCAAGCACCTAAAGGACTCTCAGGCTGTGAGAAACAAGATTTTCTGGTTGGACTCATTTCTAAGCATCATGTCTGGAGGAAACCAGGCACCACTCATCACCAGAACAATTCCATCCCAATGGTGAAGTATGATGGTGGTAGCATCATGCTGTGGGAGTGTTTTTCAGTTGAATGGACAAGGGGACTGGTTAGAGTTGAAGGAAACCTGAACGCAGCAAAATGCAGAGATATCCTTAATGAAAACCTGGTCCAGAGCATTCAGGATCTCAGGCTGGGTCGAAGTTTCACCTTCCAACAGGACAATTGCACAGAGCCAAGACAATGAAATAGTGGCTTCGGGACAACTTTGTGAATGTCCTTGAGCGGCCCAGCCAGAGCCCGGACTTGAACCCAATCGAACATCTCTGGAGAGACCTGAAAACCAATTGGTCCACCGATGGACCCAATCCAACCTGACAGAGCTTGAGAGGATCTGCAGAGAAAAATGGCAGAAAATCCCCCAATCCGTGTGTGCGAACCTTGTCGCATCATACCCAAACAGTCTTGAGGCTGTAATCGCTGCCAAAGGTGCTTCAACTAAGTTATGGGTCTGAATACTTATTTCAAACTGATATTTCAGTTTTTTCTATTTAATTAATTTGCAAAGTTATCAAAAATCAGTTTTTTGCTTTGCCATTATGGGGTATGGAGTGTAGATGGGTGTGAAAAATAAATGAAACAATTTAAGCATTTTAGCGTAAGACTGCAACATAACAAAATGTGAACATTTATCAATGTTGGTTAAGGTCAGTTTCTATATATACTGATACATTCTATAAAATAAAAGTATATGTTAACATTAGTTAATTCGTTATGATCAAACACGAACAAACAATAGTATTTTGATAAATAAACATTAAAGGAATAGTTCACCCAAAAATGAAAATGCTCTCATTATTTACTCACCCTCATGCCATCCCACTTTCTATGTTCTGCAGAACACAAATTAAGATTTTTAAAAGACTTTTCAGCTCTGTTGGTCCATACAATATAAGTGAATGGTTGCCAGAACACTGAAGGTCCAAAAATCACATAAAGGCAACATAGAAGAAACCATATGACTCCAGTGGTTTAATCCATATCTTTTGAAGTGATATGATAAGTGTGGGTGAGAAACAGATCAATATTTAAGTCCTTTTTTTACTATAAATAATCCCCCCTCCCCATTAGGTGGCAATATGCAATAAGAATGTAAATCATTAAAAACAAAAGAAGAAGAATGTGGAAGTGAAAGTGGAGATTTATAATAAAAAAGGACTAAAGAATTGTATCTGTTTCTCACCCACATTGCTTCTGAAGACATGGGTGTATGGACATGAGTCGTATGGATTACTTTTATGCTGCCTTTATGTGCTTCTTTGAGCTTCAAAGTTATGGTCACCTTTCACTTGCATTTTGTGGACCTACAGAGCTGAAATGTTCTCCTCGTGGTCGTGATTAGCGGTTCTCACTCTCAACAGGGTGCTATGTAAGTTGTGCGTGGATCGCAGAGAGTAGCATGAGCCTCCACATGCTGTGAGTCTCCGCGGTGTCATGCACAATGAGCCACATGATAAGATGCGCAGATTAACTGTATCAGAAGTGGAGGCAACTCAGACTTGTCTTCCTCCACCACGAGGACCTACAAAGAAGTTGGGAATTGGGCATTCCATATTGGGGAGAAAAAGGGAATAAAAAAAATAAAATAAAAAATAAAACAAATTCTTTGACATGAGGGTGAGTAAACTATGAGAGTTTTAAATTTTTTGGATGAACTATCCCTTTAACCAAGATTTAAAAAATGCTGTAAAAATCATTGTTTATTGTTATTTTCTGACACCTAATGCATTAACTAATGTCATTGTAAAGTGTTACCTGTGTAACGTAAACAGTTAAAACATATGATCGTACATCTTGCTCTAGAATGACATGATGCATAAACCACAACACTGGTGTCAACACAACAGTAATTTCAGTGTCATCCTGCTTCAAGCCTTGAACGCTCCCATAATTATTTTCACCCTATAAAAAGCCATAAAATGTACCATTGTTTCAACAGAAAAAAGAGACTCACACAAAATAGAGATTTTACACAGCAAACAAACAATGAAGTTGGAACCATAACCACTCAAAAATTCCCCATTCAGCAATTCATCTTGGTAATAGAGACAGAAGCAGGGTAATGCGTGGTGGTCCTGAAGCGTGAGATTGAGGATTTCTCTGGCACGATGCATAATTTATGGCCCTGGCCAGCAAAGTGTGTAAGATGAGAATTTCACAGTATGCTAAGAGTAATGGGGTTGTAAGAAGAGGTGGACTGTATTAAATTTTCCTTGTGCAGAGCAGTATTTCCAGGTATTCCATAAAAAAATAAAAAAACAGAAAGGCAAACTGAGGTTCACATACTTTCCAAATTTTTGGTTAGAAACAATTGTTATGTGCAACAATCATTAACTATCAACATCTCAACATTTTTGCACTTACAAGATTAGGAAGCTGCTATGTTTGTGGTTGTGATTTGTTCTGTACTACTATTGTCCATTTATACATTCAGTGTAATAACGACTGTTTATGGATGAAAAAGTAATATAACAAGCTTTTAAACTCTGCAATTATTAAAAGCCTGAGTTAATTCAAGCTACAGATTTAATTTGTTCAGAACAGGAAAAACAATATAAATCATTTTTAAAACCATTAGATGTTGACTTATATTAATAAAGTCATAATTTGGGCATTATGTTGGGTTTGTTATGGAAGCAGCATGGTGTGCTAGTGCAATTAGCATCAGTAATGGAGAGTTCAGGGTGCAGAAGATAGGCGTCAAGGACACGGCTGAGAGCTGTGAGCTGGTCACAGAAGCCGATTTTAGTCTGTCTGCAGTGTAGTGTGCATGTTTGTTTTTTGTGTGCACCGCTTTTGTTAATTACATAAATTGATTGAATTAAAACATTTAATCAGACTCTGTTGTATTTCTAAAATGCCTGTTGGCATGGTATAAGTCTGATAGAAACCAGCATTGATACTCGTTTTTTTTAGAGGTTGATGAAATTATCTCAGCAGCTTAAGTTGCAGAGCAGATGCTTTATTGGTCATGGTAAGACTGCCAAAGACAACCAGAGGACAGAGAACAACGTCTTTCTCTCTTTGTGGAAATGGGTAGCGCTTAAAATTGTAACATATATAATGTCACAAAACCCATACACATGCACATGCAATTTTTTGCATTTTCTGTGTGTATAGAAAACATGAACATGATCTTTGACATTTGCAAACATGCAATTACAATGGAAGCCATGAACCACAAGGTGAAAAACAAATCGTTGAAACATTTTTTAGGTGTTTTAGTGCACATCTCTTTCTTTGATCAGACTGCCAAATGTTTTTACTTCCTTTTTATTTATTTCCAAGATGATCCTGACACCTGACACTGACAGTCAGTATAATGACTACTATTAAACATAGTATTTTTTTATAAATAGCAGGCAATGTGCTGTGTGTACTACACTGTAAAAAGTGGTAACCTGCAATTGTTACCTTAAGTTACCATAAAGGAATAATTCACCCAAAAACTAAAATGATCTCATAATTTACTCATCCTCATGCCATCCCAGATGTGTATGACTTACTTTCATCTGCTGAACACAACAAAATATTTTTAGAAGAATATCTAAATTCTGTAGGTCCATACAATGCAACTGAATTGTGACCAAAAGTGTGAAGCTCCAAAAAGCACATCAAGGCAGCACAAAAGTAATCAATATGACTCCACTGGTTAAATACATATCTTCAGAAGCAATATGATATGTGTGGGTGAGAAACAGTTAAATATTGAAGTCCTTTTTTATTTTTCATTCTCCTCCCTGACCAGTAGGTGGCGATATGCACGTAGTGAGTAAATAATGAGAGAATTTTAATTTTTCGGTGAACTATCCCTTTAATTGTTATTAGCTATTTTTAATTGATATAACACTTAAAACTGGTTTTATTGGTGTAATGTAACCTAATGTATTCAGGTTGTTTTAGTGATGTTAAAGAATATTTTTGACATATAAAAACAATTAATTTTTTCAATGTATGCAGAATTACGTAAATAGTAAGCTAGTTTCCATTGACATCTCTGCAGTGTTTAGAAAGCATACTTGCCATAGATACAGTAGACATGAACTCATTACTTTTTATTTTTTCCCATTTGCAATACACTTGGACATAGAGCACGCAATGAGTTGCAGCACATTAAAGGTATGCTTGATAAGTCAGAATATGTTGCAGAACACTGGCCCCATCTACAGCACTTTCACAATGGTTTGGCGTTCATCAAACTTATTATGAAAAATAGAGGCTGGATGAATCTCCTCTGTGCGCAACATTATCCACTTATGACTGATTTTTATGAACTTATCGCTTAAACTAGTGAGCAATTCATATAGATCACACTGGATCAATTCCAGGTGTTAACGAGGTTCTTTAAGCATTCTTAATAAATGATCCAAATCACTTGAAAACTGTATATGTGATTTTATTGTGACATTACTCAACCATGCAGATGTGTATATGAAGGGGGAAAAAATAAAGTATAGGAAGGGATTTCAGGGAACATTATTAGTGTATTCTAAAAACAAATAATTAATTTACAAATGCAGTATAAAGCACTGATATGCGGTTATAACAACATGCATAAAAAGGGTGACTTTCATGCAATACCTGCCAAATAGTGAGCCAATTTACCTCACATGTTATAAGCACTTAATAACACATATTCAACATTAGTAACCTAAGAAAGTGTACCTTAATAACAAAGTGGACACCCATGAAACATTTACTAATGAGATGCCATTAATTCAAACCCTTCTTCTGACATCAACATGACAAGGAAAATGACAACAAGTAAGTCAGGAAATTGCAGTAATAAATATAAACACAAAGATGGCTGGTGCTAAATTAAATAATCTCTCTTTTTAATCTCACTATAAAAGTATATTCTGCTACACTGTGACAGAAATAATGAATTAGGGCATTTTATGTTTCAATAAATGTTTCAATTAAGCATTTATAACATGTAATTATTTTATATTTGGCAAGTATTGGATAAAAGTTGCCCTTTTTATCCATGTTGATATAACTGCATATGAATGATTTATAATGCATTTGTAAATGACTTATAAGTCATTAACGGAACTAATTTATAAACCCATAAAGAAGGGAACATCATTGTAAAGTGTTACCAAATTGTCATAGATCATATCTTGAGCTTGGCTTTCTTGAAGAGATAAATAATAAATTCCATTGACGGTCATGAGAATCACACTTAGAGCAAACTTCCTTGAAAATGCAGCAATTCCACCAACAGTGACTGTCTCATTATCACTAATGCATGGAGTCACCCACCCTAATTTGAAAATGGAAATGCAAATAGTGTGATCTACCAAGGGGCCGTTCCATTTATTACCCTAAATAGGTTTTATTTAAAATTTGCATGGCATCAGCTTTATTTTGTGTATATCGTGCCCTATGAATGCTCTATGTTCTCTATGGTAAATTTGTGCTCCTTCTCATTAGTATGTAAATATAAAGTCAATCGGTCTTCTTCTTGACAGTAAACTGCACTTCTAGTGCAGTGTGTAATCAGCTTTGACTGCTATCCACCATTTATCATAAAATGCCAAATAATAAATTATGGGAAAGACTGTGCACTTTGATAGCCCTGTTAACAGGGGGATATACATTTAATTACCATTTAATTGTATCTAAAGGTAAATACTACAATAGGGTGTGAGTTTAAAACATGAAAAAAATAATTTCCTGAGGTATTTAGGATAAAATCATTGAGTTTCTTCCTTTAACGGTAACCGTAATTTTGATAGTTGTCACTTGCTAATGCAAGAGTTATAGAATATAACTACTACACTGTGTTCAGTGATGTAAAATCATAATTTTAACTTGAACCAAACTACTTAATTTAGATGTTATCACATAAAGCACATTTTTAGGTTAACATTTTCCTGTACAAAAGCTTTTATTCAATACACTCTTTAAACCCCCTTAAAACTAATCTATCTATTAAGTTAACTGCTAAATTTGTTGCAACTGAAAGTTAGCCCTTATTCAACACACTCTTTAATACTCCTTAAATCCAATATATCTACTAAGTTTGTGAGCTAAAAATATTTGTTGACAGATTGGAAATAGAATATCACTCTTGGTAAAATACTTGGCCAAATAACAATAACTTTACAGTGGAACAATGAGGGTTATAGGATGTTTCCTAGCATCTATTTCTCCATGAATCCTAATTAAGGTGGCATAAACCTGAGTGTGTGGTCATCCCACAAAAGGGATTGAGGCATGATTGATAACGTGGAAACGCTGAGCCCAAGCTGCCAGAGTTTCTACTCTTTCTTAAATTAATAGCATACCAACAACTCTAATAATGCAGCTCGGATGATACCCCCACTTCCTCCCCCAATTTCAATTTTCTGTCATGGAAAATAGGAGAGATCATTCATTTATCTTGTAATAGCTGGATAATAGATCCATCACAATGGAACATCTGCACATTGGTCCCCCACACACTACAAACACGCACTACCACAAACTTCATACACTACACTTACATGCACACACACACACACACACACACACACACACACACACACATACACACACATGCATGTCACAGTACTACAGCTGCTGACACTACACGTTAAACACAGCCTCCCTCTTCATCTTCTCTTCCTCTCACAACTGCAGTCTGTCAAATCAATATCTTGAAAAGAATTGAGCCCACCTGAGTTCGCGTTCTGAGCACACACACAGCTGAGGATATAGCTGTATATAGTTGATGTTGGAGTCCTTTAAAACAAATACAGGTACATTCTGACAAATTACATATGACAACAATGTGTGAGATGAATGCAAAACCTCAAATGCTTTTCATTACAGATGTTCAAAATTAGAGTTTTCTCAACATACAGTAGTCTCATGAGAATTCATCACATTAGTACCAATTAATTCGTAGGAAATAGTACAAGTTAAGGGGCGGTCACACTAGGCTTTGAGAATGCAAACACAACAGACCAGAATATGATGTCAGATGATAGGACTTCTGGTGTAGGTAAATAAACATCACAAATAACAAAGAATATTATTTTCAAAGTGTGAAAATATATTGTCTACTCACTATCCTGCAACAATAAAACACAGCTTTGAATATATGTATTCTTTGTATTGAGCCAAGAGGTCAGCATCTGACGTTTCGATCTTCTGTTGGTCAAGCGTCCTCTCATCATACGGATTCGATTGTTGGAGTTTACCAAATTGGAACTTTCGAAATGCAGCGTAGTAAGACATTTCTTTGCATGAGGTTGTGTTTCCGGTCTCTCGCATTCGGATACGTTTCAATAGGAATGAAAAGAGCGAGAAGTTTAGTGTGACCACCCCTTTATACAGTAAGAGATACGCTTCCCCCGTGTCCTTGTAGTCCCGATGTGGCGTTTGTTCACTGTTAGTCCAAAACTGTGTTTTCCCAACTTTAACCGCTAACCCAAACCTAATGCCCAAACCTAACCATAACACCTTACCACACCCAGAGTGTAAACATAATCATGATATTAATTTAAAATAAAAGGCCTGATTCCGAGGTTCTGAATGAGTTTTCGGAAAGTGTATGTGATTGGTTGATGTATAAGTTGCACATTTTTGTACGAATGAAGTCACAGTTTTTATTGCAATAAATTGCATAAAAAAACACTGATTTTGATCACTGTGATTTAACAAATTTATAGCAACAACAAAAAAAAAACATTGCATGTGTAAGAGCAGGTAAAATAAGTTTAAAATCGTGATCATAGATGTTCAGTTGGTCTGATAGCTAGAATGTGGTTCTCCTGTAAAATAAATGGTTCTGTCAGCAGACCTGCCGGTGAGGAGGAAAAGCATTACGAGTTCCCTCAACCTGTCAGACTGGCCCAGCTTTCCCCATCAGCCTGCTGAGTTAGTACAGCTACAGAGCATAAAAACAATAGAGGTCTTCTTTCCTCAGTCTCCCAAGCAAAATATCCACTTAAAAACATACTGACGAATTACAGTTCAACTTGCCACTGAGAGAAATATAAAGCAATGATAAATTACAATATATAAGATTGTTAATTTGCTTCAATGGTTATTATTGAATAACAAATGAATAGAATGGAATAGTAAAAGAATATGTGCCATTATTTAAGGTTTTACCTTTTAAAGGCCTTCAGTAATAATACTGCTAATAATAAACATTAAAGCGATAATTATTGTAAATATACAGTATATATATATATATATATATATATATATATATATGTATGTGTGTGTGTGTGTGTGTGTGTGTGTGTGTGTGTGTGTGTATTAATAATTGCCCACTTTTAGTATTATATGCAATGTTTTTGTTGCCAGGTTTGTTGATATAGTGATTTTAGAAATCAATATGTTTTAATGTAATTTATTTGTAATTAATTTACCATCATAAACTCTCATTTTAAACATCTGTAGTGAAAAGTAATTGCAGGTTTTGAATTTATTGATCAAATTTTTGCCATATGTATTTGTCATTCATTTGTTTTGAAGGACTAAGTTTAGTTTTTCATAGCAGAGAGTGTATGTGTGTACAGTATACTGTATGCGTGCATGTGTGTGTGTGGGTGTGTGTGTGTGTTTGTGTGTGTGTGTGTGTCCATCTGACCATCACTGACCATCGACTTGTCATCTGTAAGATGCTCCTGTCATTCTTCCACTCCGGTGGTGGGTGTAAACCCAGGACCCTTTCAAACCCATAGTGACCTGGTCTAGGCTAGCTGATAGCCTAGAATGATGCCAACCTAGAAGTTGCAAGCAAGAATTTCAGCTTCGCTTGCAGCTGGGGTTGGCATCATCCCCCACTCCTCTGGATGTTGAGGGGAAATGGGTGAGGTTTTGGACTGTGACTCATGTGACTCATGTAACTGCAATGGCAGTTTTGGGCACACGGTCCAGACCTCCTCAGAAACCCTGGCTGATGGAGGAGGTGTTCAGGCTGCTGCAAGGATGGTTGGTGGTCGAGGGTTGCTGAGGAGATGGAGTCTGCCTCAATGGCCCACGATCACAAATCACTCTTTAATTCTATCAAAAAAGTTACTTGCAGCATCACACCTATTACCATCATTAGTGGGAAAGAACGGTGATCCAATCTCCGACCCCCAGAAACAGGTTTGCAGATTTGCTGAGCATTTCTGTGAGGTCCTGGGGGAGGGGAAGTCTCTGAGCCTGGAAAACATTGTGGGACAAAGTGGGGATGACCCTGCTGGAGCTGCAGTGCCACAAATATTGGAGGAGGAAGTCACTCCCTGTGGGTGGCTGGCTTAGGAGCCATTTTTGGAGGAAGTACTGAAGGTGATCCAGAGCCTGAGACCAGGAAAGGCACCGGGCAGAGATGATCTCCCCAGCGAATTGTTGAGGGAGGGTGGTGTTTGTGCACAGACTGCCCTACATGACATCATAACAACCGTCTGGACCAATGGGCGGGTTCCGCAGGATTGGAAGGATGCCCTGGTGGTTCCTTTCTTTAAAAAGGGGGACCGCACAGATTGTAACTATAGGGGCATCTCACTCCTCAGTGTGCCGGGAAAGGTCCTGGCAAGGATTATTCAACATCGCCTTGCCAGGCACGCTGAGGAGAGACTTGCGGGGCCCCATTGTGGTTTCAGGAAGGGGCGGTCTTGCACGGATGCCATATCCTGGTCAAGGCCTATGATACCATCAGTAAGCCTGGGCTCTGTGAGTCCCAGACCCACTGCTCGCGATTATTAAGGACCTTCATGATAGCGAGCGGGCCCAGGTAAAACTACGTGGTCGGGAGTCAGAGCCATTCCCATTTTACCTTGGAGTGCGACAGGGATGTCCTCTGGCTCCCACATTATTTAATATCTATTTCGACTACGTGGTTCGTGAAGCCTTCGATGGCTGTACCGGAGGAATTTCCATCTGGTACAGATATAATGGGAGGTTGATCGATGCCCAGGTGCGGTCAAGGGATGGCTCCCTATTGGTCAACCACATTATGTATGCTGATGATCTGGTGATTGCTGCTCTCTCAGAGGAGGAGTTGGAGGTGCTGCTGATGAACCTGGAGCTTGCCACTAAGAGATGGGGCCTTACCATCAGCCCAACCATGTCATGGGTCATGTAGCCCGCATGCCCAGCCACCACATGCCTAAACAGCTTTTGTTCTGCCGGATAGAGGGGGCTAAGCGGGTGCAGCATGGGCTTGTGAAGAGATGGAGTGATGTGGTACAGGAGGTTGTGGAGCTGAGTGGACTTGCCAATGACTGGTACCAGCAGTGTCAAGATCGGCCTCTTTGGAGGAGGCTTGTGAAGGACGCTGCTGGCCAGTTGGAGGCAGTCGCCCTCCAACAACAACGGAGCGCAGAGGAACGACGCTCACAACAACGAGCAGAGCGCCGGGTGGCTAAAGCACAGCAAGTTGGCACAGTAAGGTGCACAGGTGGTGCATCAGCCAGTCATCTCAGTCAGTCGACCCGTGTCACCTGTTGGATCTGTACCATGACCTCCTGCCAGCGGGCGTTAGACACTTCACGTGGCCTTAACGTGCACAATAGCTTGGCACAAGTGTCGTGGTGACGTCACCGCCACTTAGTGGCGAATGGCGGTTGTTGTTGTTGTTGTGTGTGTGTGCAGTATATATACTGTGTGTGTGTGTGTGTGTGTATACAGTATACTGTATATACTGTGTGTGTGTGTGTGTGTGTGTGTGTGTGTGTGTGTGTGTGTGTGTGTGCGTGTGTGTGTGTGTTGTTAAAAATGTATTATTATTATGCCTATTTGTAGAATAAAATAAAATAAGAGTAAAACCTTAAAACCCCATATATTGCCTTATTGTCTTGCTGATGTGCGCTCATGCCATTCGAATGTTTTTTTGTCTTGTTTCCAGTCTTGTGATCTAGTCAGTCCTGTATGTTTTTTTGATCCCATTCCTTTTCGGTGCTGTTCCCCTGCCTTGTTCCTGTTCGGTCCAGTCAGTCCTGTGCAGCATTTATCTTCTTCCCCAGTCCGGATTACTTCCTTTGCTGTTTTTCCCAAGGTTGTTAATGTTTGTTTTTCCCCCTTGTGTGAGATTTAGTTTGATTTTTGTACAAAAAAATTCATTGATTTTAACTCTGCGTTTGGGTCCTGAGCCTCTGCAATACTGGCACATTCATTAAATTAAGCAGGAGTGAACTATCGCACCTTTTCACTCTGCACCAGTGGTTAATGAACACTTCCAAATGGCCATGACCAGGTGTTTAAGAAGACTAATGCATTTGACATTAGTCGTGAGCAGTTGTTTCCCGCAGATTGGCCAGCACTCACCTCAGGGAAATGACACTACTCTGTTTTTTTTGTTGTTTTTTTGTCCCCTCCGTGTTTACCTTTCACATTCGGCAGCAAACAAACCATGTGATGGTCTGTACACCCAAGCGGAGCATTATTCCTAATTAAATCCCGGGGATGTGTGCCATTAGCTAGATTCATGCTCAGCTTCGGGAGAGTTCATTCCGGCTGTTGACTATCCATTGATTATTCATACAGAAGCTGATTGGAGCCCATTAATGGAAGATAAAGTGGGAAGCAGATTCTCTTAGGGCAGGCAGCAGAATGATGGTGGTCCTATTGAAGACTTAGAAGGATGGAATAAGGCAGAATAGCTGCTTAAATATCAGTGTATTTACACGGCAGCATTATAAATAGTGTGTGTTTGTTTTTGGCATTTTTCTAAATACTCTTATTATACTGTAGCGTATAAAAAATGTCACCTACTTAAACTTAAAAACAAAAATTTGATCTGCTGCCTTAAAATTTTAATTCAGATCAGAGTATCTGTTCAAGTCATTTCAACTCATTTTTTTAAAGTCTTGTCTAGCTTTGGATTGCTCTTTGTAAGTGGATAAGACTTTACTATAATAGCTGTTTCAACTTAGCAAAGTAAGTTATAAAGAGAGATTACTAACATGCATAATGTTAACTTGTCCTGATAAGTGGATTCAACTTATTTATTTCAGTTCAAATGACGTCTTAACATTACTTTTCTATTTATGATAACAAACTTTTTAGTGTTTTAAAGTTATAGATCATAGTTATAAAAATAATAACAATACTGCTTTTTGATCAACATCGAGATTTTATTTTCCTTTGAAAAAAAGAGTGGTACAAAGCCTGCCTGTGCGTGTGTTAGTGAGTGAATGCATGTGTATGAGCAATGTTAGTATGTATGTTTAAGCGATTATATAGTGTTACTATATCTGTATATGCTTATAATTGTTGATAATGGCACAACATAAGAAACTTTTTTTTCACAAGAAACAGTCATAAAAATGTGTCTGAACATATAAGTAAGACTTTTCTCATGGAAAATTGGATACACGCTTAAAAAAAACATGTAAGAAATTGATATTTTAGTTCTTTGGATGTTCTTGCAAATGTAAGTGTTTGAATGTGTATGAGTAATTGAGTTTAAAGGGATAGTTCACCCAAAAATGAAAATTCTCTCATCATTTACTCACCGTCATGCCATCCCAGATGTGTATGTCTTTCTTTCTTCTGTTGGGCACAGAAGAATATTTGTGCTCTGAAGCTAGCTTGTAGTCCAAAAAAACAGGAAGAGAATGCGCCATGGGTTCCCTCTGGATTTTCCAATGGGTTTTTATAGTGGGATTTTTGAACTTATGATAAAAATAAGGTCTGTGGTACACATTACTTGACGATACCTGGACGTTTTGTTCTACAATATAAATTAAACAGTCATACGTCAAACGTGAATTTTAAGCCGTATTGAATAACATACTTTTTTTTTTTAAATCACGTTTGAGGTGTGACTGTGTAATTTATGTTGTAGAACAAAACATCCACATATCGTCAAGTAATGTGTACCACAGACCTTATTTTATCATAAGTTCAAAAACCCCATTATGAAAACCCATAGGAAAATCCAGAGGAAACCCATGGCGAATTAGACTTCTGGGTTTGCCAACAAATTGATGTCACTGCTGAACAGCTCTAAGCAAGTGAATGGGTGCCAAGATAAAACTAGTTTTGGGAGAGAACAGATCAAAATGTAACTCCTTTTTTTTCACTGAACATTTTGCCATTACAGGCACAATCATGATTTCAAGCTTGAACTTACTGATATTTAGAACGATAACCTGATTTTGAGTATGATATTCATTAAGTACATGTTCCCAGTTATATTTATAATATTTTGACACTTCTAATGAAAATTATTTAATAAACCTAAACAATGACATATTTTGCTCTCATAGTTTTTCCACTTACATCTTTGTCAAGGCATGTGTTTGAGTGCATCTTTGTCATGTGTTTGAGTGCAGGCCTTCTCCTAGATACTACTGCTGCTTTTTACTCCTCCAGCATTCTTGGGTCCAGGCCAAGTTCATCAAGAAAAGACAGCAAAATGTCTGTGGTGATCACCCTCTTGAACTCTGCGATAATCTAAAGAGACAAATGCATGTCACAGCTGAACATGATATTCAGTAAATTTCACACACAGTGTTGGGGAAGCTACTTTGAGACAGTAGATTTTCAAGCAATAACCTATTCATGATTTAAACTATAGTTGAGCTACAGCCAAGCCACTCTCTTCAAAAAATAGTGGGATATGTTAAAAAATATAAATGAAATATAGATATAAGCTGGAATGGATGGATTGAATATTGCACATGGTTGTATTGACCAAAGGAAAGTTTTTGGGGGCAGTTTTAACCATTCATGAGGTGGATGGCCTGAGGGAAAAACTGTTCCTGTGCCTGGCTGTTCTGGTGCTCAGTGCTCTGTAGTGCCGGCCAGAGGGCAACAGATCAAAATGGAAGTGTGCTGAGTGAGTGAATGTGGTCAAGAGTAATTTTACCAGCACTTTTCAGTACCCTGGATGTGTATAGTTATAGCTGGGTGGGTAGGGGAGCGCCAATAATCCTCTCAGCAGTCCGAAATATACTATTATGTTTAGTTTGTCATCATGCCTGATTGCCTGTTGGTCCTCGTTTGGTGTTGCATTAGGAACTCTCCACGTATTAAGCTTATAGTCTTATGTCTAGATCGTCTGAAGATTGTCCTTTATTAAATGGAAAGGACCCCTGTATTGCAAATGAAGATGTTCAAAGACCTTCGTGCATTAATCCATGTTCCCACAGCCTATGTTCACGTACGACTGCCCTATTTCCCCCCTAGTGGCGGTTGTGATGAACTGTTTTGCTCACAATGGATTTTATTAATAAAGGGAGAACCAATTATTTAACTCAGATTAGAATGACAATACTGTGTGTGATTGTATTGAGCAGATGGATTAATTCAAGGAAATTCATGATTAATCTTTGCTCAGTATGTATTATTAACAATATTATTTATTTTAATACTGCTTTGTATTTATTATTATGAAAATTAACAACAACAACAATTATAACTTAAATAGAAAGCATAAATTTATCGATGTGATTTTTAATATGTAAGTTTTGCATGCGCAGAAAAAAATGACACATAAAATCACACATTTACTGTAATTACAAAAGGTATTTGTAATATATTAGCAACGTAAACAATTCATTTCTGACTTCTGCATCCATAATTGTCTATAATACAGAAGTAACAGGAGTTTAGAGTAAAGTTTAGGTCAAATCCATTGATATTTCTCATTCGCGCTGATAGTTCAAAGTACTCCTCGCTGCATACTGTAGCGCGATGACGTAAGGAAATCTAATCGCATGCGTATTGGATTTTAGTGACGTAGTGTTTGTTTTAATGCGCATGCGTATTTTAATGTTTTGATGTATTACTGTACATTTATATATTAGGTCTGCACAATTCGTTTAAATACATTCGCGATTTGATATTGGATTATTAAACCGTAAAGGGCTGCAACGTTTTAATACAATTAATAAAAAAAAATCAAGCTGTTCTCTTCAAAGTTTATTCACGCTGCTCTGTCCTGTCTGTATTGTGTTTAAGCATTATTATGTATTCAGAGCGGTTCTGTGCTCCACAACTCACCACGTGTTCAGAGTATCAGATGTGCTCCATTCGGTTCCGTGTGCAGCGTCATTTTTAAAGCGCTCCAGATTCACATTAATTTTACTTTTCAATATTTACAATTTTGTTTGAACACTACATGTTAAAGTATACAAACAGAAATACTTCACCCCATGGCATTTTATGTACAGAGGAGGAGATGTTAAAATGAGGAGCACATTATTGTGTGTAGTAGGCCTATATTGCTTAATTCATATTCGAAATCCATGGTTACTTTAAACAAATGTCACAGTGTATTACTTTAATACTAAGTAATAATGTAGGCTTCTCAGTGTAATGCATAAAAACCAAGCAACTCACTCACACAGCGAAATCGTAAGGATGCATACGACTTTTCTAAATTTGGCTAATTCGTATGATATCCTGCCACTGCAGTCCTTTGATGGGCCCGCTTAAATTTAAATTATATTAAACTGACTTTAAAAAAAATCAGGTTGAATCTCCTATCCTACACCTTAATATTATTATTTAATATATATATATTAAAAAATATATTTTTTATTAGTTAAAGCAATGAAATCAAATAAGATGACATGACTCATTGATCATATAATTTTTGTAGGCTAAAGGTGGCTGTTATAAATATAATGTAGCTGTTCTAAAAATAATATTAATAATAATAGACAAAAATTCATTCTGATTTCAAACTATATTTGTGAATTTTAAATGCAGAAAAATGGTAACACTTAATGTAACATTTAATGTAATGTTATGTTAAATATTATATTGCCTAAACTAATTTAGGCAATTAGACTATTAGAATTATTAGACTAACTACAGTTCATATCTTAAATATTAAATGTGTAAAAAATAGCTTTGTATAGCTTTGTACTCTTCGCGGTTTTATTATTTGCATAATGCATAATTCATAATTAAATGTTTTGCTTTTTAATATATCAGTTTATCAAAATTAATTAATGTAGATCCCACAACAAGGAAAAACTTAATGTCAGAAAAAATTGCAACCTCCTCGCAGAACTACCTTAATAATCTCAGTTGTTTTACGTCTCCCATTATCCCAATAAAATGCTCATGGATTTGTGCAATTCTTGCAAGAGGAATATCTTTATTGTAAACTTGCAATTCTGGATTGTACATTCAAATTTAAATAGCTGCTTTACATTTAAGTGAAACTAAGGTATAATAGCATATATGTGTCTGTTTGTTTCTTGAACACTAAATTGTGTAAGCGGAAGTTGACGGACCACCAGGAACAGTTTGACAAGGGCTCCTCCCAGTGTTAATTAAATGCTACTACAGTATGTCATTTCAGCTGTGGTCACTGAATTCCTTATTAATTTGTTTCATAAAATGAATGGATTGTTGCATCACGGTCTATCTAAAAAATATAGGTTAGAAAAATATAGGTTAGTGCCGGATATTTTCAGGCAGAGAACTTTGTGTTGTGTTTTTGTTGTCTTTTGAGTTATGGTATTAGTTTTATAAACTAATACCCTAATTCTAACCCTAACCCTTGCCCCAATGCTTAGTTCCTTCAACATAATATTGTATAAGACTAAGAGTTACAGAGAAATACACTGCTGGCGGTCCATGAGGGGTGGAAGCTGAAGTGTAAATACTGATTGATCAAACCAATAAAAGACTGCAGTTATTTTTCTTAAGATGTTTTAATCTTTCCGATCACCAACCCAAAAACTTATATAGTCTATATAGCAGTAGCAGAATAGATCAAATCAGTCATGCAAAGCCATCAGACTGACTAATTCCTCACCATGTGAAGAAGAGCAACTTCATCCTCCGCTCCCTCTTTGAATAGAATATACAATATTTCAGTCTTTCACTTTTGAGATCCTTCAATCATTTGGATTTCTTTGATATTTGGCTTAATGTCACTTTCTTCACACCTGTCACCTTAACCACAAGCTTACATGATACTGAAAGCTGATTGGCTTAAAAGATAGCCCAAGATAATTATTATTATTTATTATTATTGTGGAAAGAGGCAAATTTGAATTCAGGAGTGTCCCAAACCGCACACTTCTTCACTATTCACGTCATTTTGTAGTGTAGAATGTTAACACTGAGAATACATAAAAAAGAAGTGTACTATGAGGTCCCGGATGATGCATTCTTCAACCATCAAAATGGAGTGTGGAATGTTGGACACTTCGGGTCTGTTCCGAAACCTAGTGAGCATATTTCGGAGGCAGCATTTTAAGACATCATAGGTGCGTCCCCGACGCGGAGGAGGCATTCCAGAAGGAATGTATCTTAATTATACTGCCTCATAAGATATCTTGTTTTGGCCAAATTACAAGGTATCATCTGCATCTGAAAATGTTTGCAGCTGACTTGCAGTAAACGGCTTAAATGGCAGCGTTTTTGAATGAAAGGAACTATTAATGAAACTTGTCTCAGAACAGTTTAAAAAACACCTTATTTTCACCCTACCTCCATATACAGCCTTGGAAGGCAGCATTTCCCAGTTTTCGTATGCAGCCACCATTGTATGTATCATTCCCCAGGTAGGCAATCCAATAATTAGGGGTAGACGGGGAAGAGAAATTGGCCCAGGATTTTACATAGACTCTGGGCCAAAAAGTTGATGAGCTGGGGGTTTCGCTGTCTTTTTCTGCATATCATTGCCCCCTTCGGCATATCGCGGCGCCATTTTGTGGCCCTTTCTGCATAATGCTCCGGCTCATTTCAGCTTATCACGGCCTATTCTGCCCGTTTTGCGGCCGGCCCTGATCAGCCCCAAAGTGCGTCAGCCCAACGCCAAAATGCCCAGTGTGCCAGATTGCCAATCCAGCCCTGCCCAGAATGCATTGTAATGGGACGAAGCGTGAGAAATTTGGATTAGAATTATACTTGTAATCCATTCAATACTGAAAAGTACACTTTTACCCAAAATGTGTGTTTACTATGCGTACATATGCTCATCACATTATCGTGTTGTTCCTCTAGCATCACCTGCATTGAAATCAGTTGCGAGTCGAGTCTCGCATGCGCTGTGTGTGCATGTCTGAGGCTTTGAATTCATGGAGCTGCTGCTTTTGTAGAGCATTAATCGCTCTCTTATGAAGCATCATTTCAGTCGGCATTTTGCCATAAAAGACAGTGGCCTAGGCAGGAGACAGCAAGTCAGCTGACTGAGTTTTGGAACAGCCTCTTCATGCACTCAGTGCTCGCGGCTTGCTGTACGCTGCAGAAGGGGCAGAGTTACCTGACTGCATTGCTGGTACTTAGTGCATAGTGTATAGTCTGCCATATGGGACACAGCTTTCGCCTTTTTTGGCCACATTTTGGGGCAGTGTAAGCCTCCTCTGGCTTTTTATGCAGTGATAAATCTTGCCTGGGCTTCAATTTATGAAAGAAAAACACATAAAATGTATACTTTCACATTATACGGATCTGAGTTATGCATATTTGTAGTTAAATTTAACAGCAAAACTGTTAATCACTTTAGATGCCATTTGGAATAATTTTTTGAGGAGGCTAAGCTGTCCTTGCCTCCTCTGACTGTATATAATTCCTTCAAATTATATAATACTATACGGAGCTACTGTTAACACATGACTGCCTGTTGGTATTCTGTGTGAATATCACCAATGGATGAGAAAAGTCTGAAGTTCAAATCCCGAAGAGCATTCTCCAATAAAAGTAAAATTGCAAATGTACAAAAGTGGATGTATATTAGGCACTGGGCCCATTTCATTTTAGGATTCGATGTACTGTAAGGCACCATCATAATGCCTTATTATAATATTTTTTGACTTTCAGCAGATTAAGACCCTTTTTCCATGGGCAGACCGTTTATCTTATTTTTGTGAACCAAGCAGAGAGCCGTCGGAGTGAGATTGGGCAGCGAAATAAAGCAGCACATGGTGCAGCTCAGAAAAGTTATTCACAAGATCATAATTAAATTAAAATGAGAGGGGTAAGCAGAATGGGGAGCTAAACTGTCCCGAATATGATGCATGTACTGCCGGTATCGCCTATGCCAGGATACACCACTGATCGAAGCAAATAGTTTCTTTTGGTTAATTTTTATGTTTCCAAGTTTAATTTTTGTTTATTTACTAATTTACTCTTTGTATATAGTAAGAGATTCACAGATCGTGTCTATTAAGCGGAATAAAATACATGTGAAAGATATAACAGTTTGGCAGCAAAGCATCCCCCAAATCATGATGCTCCCTCCACCATTTTCACAGTAGCATTGTGGAGGGTCACGGTGGTCTTTGGCAAACTTGAGGCATGCAGCTATTTTTTTATTATTGTTTTTGGAAAGCAGCGGCTTCCTTCGTGGTGTGCTGCCATGGACACCATGCCTGTTTAATGTTTTCCCTATAGTAGACTCATGAACAGAGATGTTAACCATTTCCAATGATTCCTTCAAGTCTTAAGCTGCCACTCTTAGGTTCTTTTTTACCTCACTGAGCATGCCCTTTGAGTCATCTTGCCTTGACAAGCACTTCTAGGGAGAATAGCCAAAGTACTTAATTGTCCCTTTTCAGCTCTATGCAAAACAACAATTCTTGAGTATAGTTCTTTTGAGATCTCTTTCTTGCGAGGCATGGTCCACGTCAGCAGATGCTTCTTGTGAATAGCAAACTCAAAATGTTTTAGTGCTTTTTATAAGTCAAAGTAGCTCTAACCCACACCTCCAATCTTGTTTCATTAATTGGAAGCCAGGTTCGCCAACTCCTGACTTCAATAAGCTTTTGTTGACGTCATTAGCCTAGGAGTTTACATACATTTTACAACCTACACTGAATGTTTGAATGATGTATTCACATGACTGTATGTACAAGAACAACACAATAATTTGTGTTATTAAACAGATTGCGTTTGTTCATTGTTGTACTTCAGATGAAGCTCAAACCAGATTTGAAGACAAATGTATACATAAAGGGATGTAATTCCAAAGGGTTCACATACTTTTTTTTGCCATTGTAGTTGACCCTTTCCATAATGTATGACAAAATTTGAATTTCAAAAATAATTTATAACAAAATATTTAAATTTAAGACTGGTGTCTGAAACTAAATGACAAAACCACTGCCAGAGAAAACACATTCATATAATTTGACTTTTTAAATCAAAATCTTATAGTTACTGACATAAAGCTCTTGTTACAACTTCCATGTCATAGTCTTTTTTATACCAAAAATGTACAATAAACTTGTTAATGTAAAAGGACAAACAAACATTCACAATTTATTACTTCAGAAACACAATCGCTCCACCAATAGATAGCAAAAGTAACTCTTGACCCTAAATAATCAGACCTCAGCCCCCATTTACCAGAACATTCAGCTCTAATGAGATGAAACAGTGAGCCATGCTTGTTTGGACAGCAGTTTAGGTGGGATGGCCTGCATACATTCATCAGAGCAGAGGGTGCTTTATTGAGAATTCATTAATCACTACAGACCTAATTATAAATTGATCGCGTGCTCATACAAGATGAAGAGGCCTGTCTTGCATTTCTGATCAGCAGGGGAGGACCAGCAGGGCCTAAGGACAGTAACTGACAGACAGACTCTAAGATCTGCTTTCATTTGCTAACACAGAGCTGGATGAGAACCCTCCCCTCAGCACACCTGCCACATGCAGTCATTACAGAACAAACATCAGGAGTCCAGCCCTCACTGCAGTGTGTACTTTCCCCACACCAACTCATATGATAAATCTTATAAGAATCAATGACTTTTCTAGGTCCTTTTGTTAATATCATTGAATTGGCTGTGCTTTTGTAAACCTCCCATTAACAAACTTTAAGCATTGTTTGCTACTTAAACAAAGTGTGCATTTGAAACTATTTATGCTCTTTTCAAACATGTGTTCAGGTAGTGGTGATAAGGGAAAGAACAAATCGAGTCCAGTTTCCTGAGATCAATAACTTCCTGTTTCCATTATTTTCCTGTTTTGCCTCTTATTATGCATGCTAATATTTTCAACACTGTGGTAAAATACCATTTTTGAAACTTCTAAAATTTTAAGTAGCAGAATATTTGTGTGACAACAAAACAAATGAAAACATTTTCAAGAATTTATTGAATACATAAATGTAATATTCTGTACTGGACTGTAATGAATGGATGATTTGAACAGAAAAGGCAATCAGGTGAAGTGATTATGGTCCTGCAGACATTTCATGCATTGACTGATTCAACTTTTATTGTCATTGTGCAGATTACAGGTACAGAGCCAATGAAATGCAGTTGTTTTCACATATCCCAACTAAGCTGGGGTCAGAGCGCAGGGTCAGCCATGAAACAGCGCCCCTGGAGCAGATAGGGTTAAGGGCCTTGCTCAAGGGCCTAACAGTGGTATCTTGACGGTGCTGGGGCTTGACGGTGTTAACGCTGAGCCACCATTAATCCACCATAAGAGAAAATGTTAAACAAGAGAGATACACCCAGATCTTCTGGGACATTCAAAGGTAGGAAGAATGTATATTGCACGGATTAACCTAAATATGAAATTTGGTTACACTTTATTTTACAGTGTCCCTGTTACAGTGTAATTACACAAGCAATTACTGATTATTACTAATTAAAAACGTGTACTTACTATGGGTTTAGGGATAGTTGCTTGTAATTTTGCATAATTGACTGTTATTACTATAGTCAATACATTTATATGTGTTACAAGGACACTGTAAAATAGTGTTTCCTGAAATTATTGAATTACAACCCCCCCCCCCCCCCCCCCCCATCTTAAAGTAACAACTCTTATACAACTAAAGTACTTTTTGGAATGATGATTACATAAAGTACAGCTTTTACAATGAAATGTTTCTTAATATGTAACAGCGTAACAAAAGTTAAGGTCACAAAATGAGAAAAGCTGATCTAGACAAAACTTTTGTGATGCCTCTATTTTATAATGCAGACAGTGATAATTTGCCATGACATAAAAATCAAAATGCATTTCTTAGGTTTTTAGTCGGTAAACCATATAAAGTAAAAAGAACGACTCTCCCATTTATGCAACAGTCATTTCTAGCAGAAAACATGGGACACATATTTTCTATACTTCAAGTGGGTTATTTTTACAGGACGCAAATGAGACTTCGGCCCTCTTCAATTTCATCCTGCACCTTATCACTGGAGGTGGCAATCTCAGCCTGGGCTGAAAACATAGCACAGATGAACGTGAGCACAGTGCCTCCCATGGCAGTGTAAAAGGCCCAGCCCAAAGAACACAGGCCCACTTTATATGGAGAAGCATCCTGACCACAGTAGTCAACCACCTTCCTAGATCCCCAGCCTGCAGGATACAGCATCAGACCAAGGATGAGGAACAGACCTGGAAAAGGGTGGATAGGAATGCAGATATTAGAAGGACAAGCAACTGCATTCCGAGCATTTAAAACAAACACATATAGGAAAGCATACATGAATGTCTACCTCTGCCATGACAAACTAGATTTGATCCATTTTCTTAAAAAAAAAAAAGACATGATTACAAAACTCACCAACACAATGCTAGGATGTTGCTAGGGTGTTACTATATGGTGGTTAAGGTGTTCTGAGAGATTTGTATTCAGTTGCAAGGGTGTTTTGAGTTGCTGGTAGTGCATTGCTAGGGTGGTTGCTAGGGAGTAGAAAAAGAGGCCAAACCAAGTCTGTAAGATATTCTGCAGCCAGTTGCAAGAAATCCTTGGAGTTAAAAAAAACTTTTAGTAAGTCTAGAGGATTTTGTTTCACCTGCTTTGTCATCCGCCAGGCAAAACAGTCTGATCACAAGAAAAGTAGGGTATGGAGCAAAAGACTAACAATACCCTTTCCTTAGCACCCGTTTGTCACTATGCACTGCAAAAGTTTCATGATCCATGAGGTCATCGCACGCAATGTCTTAAGGTTGATTCTGAGGTAATTTGATATAATATTTAAAAACATTTAAAACGTGCACTCACATTGACTGATCCAATCAAAATGGAGATGTAATGAAAATCCAAATGTGACTGAAATGAACCAGAAAATGCAACCTTTTCTGAAATGATTCCTCTGACTGAATAAGCATTAATCTAATATGTTACTCAAAAAAGCATCTTGTGGTCTTAAAAGTATTTGCATATGATGACAAATATCACCCTTAAATATTAACCCTACATCTACACTACATCACTATAATCTCCTTTGACCCCAAGAAAAATATCCAAATTATATACTAACTTGCGGCTGAATGTACTCTGCAATGCAGTTGAAAGAAATGAGCTAAACATGCCCACTCCAACTTATTATATTTGTTTGAAGAGTTTTAGTATTATTTTTAAAACTGACTGTTACACACATTTTTCTCTTAAAGTTCCTCTTTCTTAGAAAACACTCACTCAAAAAATAGAAAATGTGTCAATATCCTTGTTTTCACTCTGTGGCGTCTTTATTTTTGATAATGTTATCATATATTTCAATCTCTTTAAAACATGAAAGCATTCTCTGCTTTATAACTAGTGGTGAGTCATGAGCCACAATGTCAATTCAATGCAATTTATCTGCCTTTAGAAAGCAGATTATATGATTTAATTTAAATAGATGTTTGCCCTCAAATCTGGGATTTAATTGTTCAAGAAGCAAAGCAAGAACTCTTGCTGATTTTATCTTCATACCAAACAGAACGTCTCGGTTACGTATGTAACCTCCGTTCCCTGATGGAGGGAACGAGACGTCGTGTCGAAGAAGCGACACTAGGGGTCTCTCTTGAGCGCCGAAAGATACCTCTGATCTATGAAAAAAGGCCAATAAGAGTTGGCGAACAGTATTTGCATACTCCGCCTCCGGATACGGATATAAAGGCGAGAGAAATACGCTCGTTCATTCAGGATTTTTCTGAGGAGCCGGGAGTGTTCCGGGCATCTCAGCGGCTCGGCTCAGCGACGTGGCCGGGAAGACACGACGTCTCGTTCCCTCCATCAGGGAACGGAGGTTACATACGTAACCGAGACGTTCCCCGTCTGTCGCTCACTTCGACGTCGTGTCGAAGAAGCGACACTAGGGGTCCACTTCAAAACTCGCCATGCGCTGAGCCGTGTACGTGTACTGCTGACACAGAAGCGGGCAGGTATTTTGCACGTGCGCAAGCGACCAACTGTGTTCAGGCTGCACGTACTCTTCCCCAATGCCCCGAAAAAGCGTCAGCATCCTTTTGGTTACCCTAGGGGGGAACAAGGTGACGCTCCCAACTAGGGAACGGGCCAAGCCTGGCTGGGCCTCTTTTCTCTCTATGTTTTCTCGGCATAGAGCAAGAGCAGCCGGGGCCCTTACCGCATCGAGGGAAGGGGGTCTTATTCCGAATTCCTATTCTTAGGGGGAAAAGACCCTGCGGAGGCCACACCCGCCCAACAGGGGAGGTAAAGGTGGCAAAAATACATCACATGGCCACTTGGGGCATGTGGGAGGAAATGGCGCGGTGGTAGATCCAACCTCAAGGAGGGGGGAGTTGCTACAACCCGTGACCGGAGGGCAGCAAAGGGCTGCCTAAGGGAGACGCGGGTCAGCTCGTAAGGTGACCGTACCGCGGAAATACACACAGGAGGAGTCCCATAGGAGGCCTGATCTGTGGAGCACTTATTCCAGTAGGGGTAGCCGCAGGTACCCGTAGTGGACTGGACCAGCACGTTCCTCCGATGAACTGCTGCGGGTCCGAAGTGCTAGGGAGGAATCAACCAGGGACCTGGGTCCTCTGGGACAAAAGCGCACTGTTTTGCCTCGGCAGAGGGAAACGGCGCTGGTACAAGCGGATCACCCGGTCAGATCGTCGACGTGTACCGAGTTCTACGGGCTCGGACCTGAGAGAACACGGGACGAGACTGACTCAACCCTGAGATCATAAGGGTGTTAGGTGCTGCCCAGCCCGCAGCTCTGCGAATGTCTGCTAGGGAGGTGCCCCTCGCCAGTGCCCATGAGGATGTCACGCTCCTAGTGGAGTGGGTTCGAACCCGTAAGTGGGGGGCATGGCCTGGGTGTGATAGGCCAACTGAATGGTATCCATCACCCAGTGAGACACCTCTGTTTGGAGACAGCGTTCCCTTTCTGCTGGTCCTCCAAAGCAGACAAAGAGCTGCTGAGAGCGCCTGAAGCTCTGGGGGCGGTCCAGGTAGGCACACAAGGCACGTACCGGACACGACAGTGAGAGGGGCTGGGTCTGCCTCCTCCCGGGGCAGCGCTTGTAGGTTCACTACCTGATCTCCAGAGGGCATGGTAGGAACCATGGGCGCATAGCCCAGTCGAGGTCTTAGGATCACATGAGTATCTGCCGGACCGAGCTCCAGGCAAGTGTCGTTAGTAGGGGACGCTTGCAGGTCCCCGACCCTCTTGATGGAAGTGAGCGCAATCAGCAGGGCCGTCTTTTCAGGAGAGGGCCCTGAGCCAACTGATTCTAGCGACTCGGGGGGGATCTCTGAAGACCGGCAAGGACCACCGAGAGATCCCCAGGAGGGGAACAGGTTTGGCCAGGAGGGGTTTTTAACCTCCGGGCACTTCTTGGGAACCTGACGATTAAGTCGTGCTTACCCAGAGAGTTGCTGTCTACTGGGTTGTGGTAAGCTGCAATAGTGGCAACATACACCTACGAGGTGGATGGGGACAGCCTCCCCCCCAACCTCTCCTGTAGGGACAGGAGCACAGACCTAACTGCGCACCTCTGTGGGTCTTCTGCCCGGGAAGAACACCAATTCACGAACAGACGCCATTTCAGGGCGTAGAGTTGCCTGGTAGAAGGGGCTCTGGCTTGGTTGAACTAGGCTACGACCGTGGGTGGTAGACCAGCTAGATCTTCCGCATCAGGGACCAGATGTGGAGGTTCCAGAGGTCTGGGTGCGGATGCCAGAGCGTGCCCCGTCCCTGAGAAAGAAGGTCCTTCCTCAGGGGAATTCGCCAGGGAGGGGCTGTCGCAAGGAGTATGAGGTCCGAGAACCAGGCCCGGGTGGGCCAGTAAGGAGCCACGAGAGTGACTTGCTCCTCGTCCTCCCTGACCTTGCACAGCACCTGTGCAAGAAGGCTCACTGGGGGGAATGCGTACTTGCGCAGCCCCACCGGCCAGCTGTGTGCCAGTGCATCTGCCCCGAGGGGAGCCTCTTAACGGGCGTACCAGAGCGGGCAGTGGGAGGTCTCTCGGGAGGCAGAGGGGTCTACCTGGGCCTTGCCGAACCGTTCCCAAATCAGCTGCACCGAGTGGGGGTGAAGCCTCCACTCTCCGCCAGACAAGCATTGTCATGACAGCGCGTCCGCTATCACATTGGGGTTGCCGGGGATGTGAGTGGCACGCAGCGACTTGAGTCGGTGCTGGCTCCAAAGGAGGAGACGACGGGCGAGTTGTGACATGTGACGGGAGCATACGCCGCCTTGGCGATTTATGTACGCGACCGCAGTGGTGCTGTCCGACCTGACTAGGATATGTTCGTCCCGAATTAACGGGAGAAACTTCCGCAGGGCAAAAAGGACGGTCAACAACTCGAGGCAGTTGATGTGCCAACGCAGCTGGGCCCCTTTCCAACGGCCTGAGGCTGCGTGCCCGTTGCATACGGCGCCGTGGCGCCATGCGCGTCTCGGGACTCGGGTCTGGAGCCAGTGTTGGAGCGGTCTCATATGCATCAACCCCAGCGGCGCGACCGCCGCGGAGGACGCCATATGCCCCAGGAGCATCTGGAAAAGTTTTAAGGGGACCGCTGTGCCTGGCCTGAAGGCGGCGAGGCAGTTCAACACTGACTGGGCACGCTCGTTGGTGAGACATGCCGACATTGAGACCGAGTCTAACTCCATCCTGAGAAAAGAGATGCTCTGAACTGGAGTGAGCTGGCTCTTTTCCCAGTTGACCTGAAGCCCCAGACGGCTGAGGTGCCTGAGCACCTGATCTCTGTGGATTTTGCATAGTAACTCTCGTGAGAGGACAGAGACAGGCCAAAGGGGAGGACTTGTACTGATACACCTGGCCCCCGAACGCAAACCGCAGGTAGGGGCGGTGTCGGGGCAGGGTGGAGACATGAAGTACGTGTCCTTCAGGTCTACCGCTGCGAACCAATCTAGATGCCGGACGCAGGTTAAGCGTGAGCATTTTGAACGGGAGTTTGTGCAACGCTCGGTTGAGAACTCGCAGGTCCAAGATTGGTCATAAGCCGCCGCTTTTCTTGGGTACGATGAAGTAAGGGCTGTAGAAACCCATCTTCATCTCGGTTGGAGGGACAGGCTCTATCGCGTCTTTGGCCAGAAGAGTCGCGATTTCCGCGCGCAGGGAGTGGGCGTGTTCGCCGTGTACTGCGGAAAAGCGGACGCCCATGAAGGGGGACGGGGGCCTGGCAAACTGAATTGCGTAACCGAGTCGGATGGTCCGGGCCAGCCAGCGAGACGGGTTGGGAAGTGAAAGCCACGCGTCCAACCTCTGCGCTAGGGGCACCAAAGGGACGATTAATTTGACGTACCCGGCGGGGCTTCGCAGCGGGGCGGAGCAGGTAGGGCAGCGTTGGGCGGCGACGGGGCGAACCGCAGCTGAGGTGCTGAGAAAAGACTCAAAGCACTTACCTTGCTCCGCACACCCGGCAGGGGGCGGGTCAGCGACTGAGGAGGAGGTCCTGGGTAGGCGTCCTCTAGACTCGTCGGAACCGGCCGGCCGGGGGACAGTCGTGGGGCTGAAGACGGGTGGTCCGTGTCCAGGAAGCCAGGACTGTTGATATCTGGGGGCAAAGTGCCGTGAGAACGGTATTTGCGGGCCAGGTGACCCAGAGACAAAAGGAAATAGCTCATTACAGAGAATATGAGAATGTGAAAATTAATTCAACAAGAAAAGATTCTCCTCCCGGCCCTCCACCGGGGACGGAGCGGTCTTACCAGCCTCCGGAGCTAACATCTTGGTCCCTGGGTTGAACGTCTACGGACAGCCTGGGAGCCTTCCGGGTCCTCGAGGGGGTCCGTGAGACGGGGGCGTCCGTTCCCTGCAGCGTGCTCGACGCTGGGGCTGAGAGCTGGGCCCGGGTTGAGGCGGAGCAGGGTGTTTCATAGCCGCAGGAGGACGCCCTCGGCGAGCAGACGGGGCATGGCCCATGGCGGCAAGCTTGCGGCGGGGCAGGATGTGCAGTGGCCTCCGTCTGCCTCACCGCTGAGGACTGCTGGGCAGAGTCGTCAACGGTGGCGCCGAATGGACGGAGCTGGGAGACGGGGGTGTGAGAGAAGGTGTGCCTTGTCTGCCTCCCGCATTTCGACCAGGTCCAGTCCACAGGTGTGTTTCTGGACCACAAGGGGTGGCCATCGCCTGTTCGAGTGCCAGCGCTTCTGACCTCCGTGGCCCGGGGGCGCGGTTGGTCATCCAGCGCAGTTCCTGCAGCACATCAAGAACAGGACTACCCAAGGTGCAGGTTTTGAAGTGCCTTGGCCTGGCATTGGTTGCAGGAAGGGCCGTGGCGTGCAGAGTGGAAGCGGTCTGGGACCGTTCCACCACGAGGGTAGTGAGAGCGGAGGAGCGAAAAAGCCTTGGCTTAGCTCAACTCGTCGTGCACGTCCGGGAAGAAGGGAAGGGGGGGGGGGGGGCGTGGCTGTGAGCGGCGCACCTGCCCGCGGAACCGATCAAGTAGCCCGGGAAAGCATAGCGGATCTCCGTGCGTCAGGCTCAGGCTGGGCGGCAGACCCGAAGGTGGCGGCCCAGGCGAACGATCAGCATCCGATGCCGCTGTAACGCTCTCCGATGCAGCGGTGATGTCATCCAATTCTGAGGCAAGCAAGCGTGCCGGGGAGGCGGGCGGTTCGAGGGGGTTTACCCGGCGAACAGAGCCCGTCATATTCCCCAAATCGCCTTCATCGCCCGCAGCGCCTGCGCCGATCCCGTAGGAAGAAGGCGGAGCGCGGGGGGCGGTTGAAGTGGCTTTCTCTCATTACAAAAGAAAGCTGTGCGACCGCAATGCTATAACGGCCATGTTCTCACACTGAGAAGATGAACCATTGGAGAGAATACTCATCCCGAGCTCAGACGGAAGCAAGCAAGCAAGCGTGCCGGGGAGGCGGGCGGTTCGAGGGGATTTACCCGGCGAACAGAGCCCGTCATTGTCCCCAAATCGTGTTCATCGCCCGCGGCGCCTGCGTCAATCCCGTAGGAAGGAGGCGAGGCGCGGGGGGCGGCTGAAACGGCTTTCTCTCATTACAAAAGAAAGCCACACGACCGCAATGCTAGCAAACAAGCGTGCCGGGGAGGCGGGAAGTTCGAGGGGATTTACCCGGCGAACAGAGCCCGTCATTGTCCCCAAATCGTGTTCATCGCCCGCGGCGCCTGCGTCAATCCCGTAGGAAGGAGGCGAGGCGCGGGGGGCGGCTGAAACGGCTTTCTCTCACTACAAAAGAAAGCCACACGACCGCAATGTTGCCATGGCTATGTTCTCGCACTGAGAACATAAACCATTCATAAAACACTGCTTGCATGTGATCGCAGCCCAGGCATGCAAGATAGTGTTTTATGACCGAGAGAGGTGGGGAGAAAACACCGCATCCAGAAACTACACAGGGGCGGAAATTACATCTTTATAAAGACGCGTCCTGAAAAGGACGTTCAACGCCGCTGTGTAATGCTCTTTCAGAGAAATAAACTCTTTTATGGAGAGAATCACTCTTTCAACTCTTTTAACTCTGCGCTGTCGAAGCGCCCAGGGGCAAACTGCACGCCGGCAGTGAAGAGAAAAGCCGCTGTAGTGCGCCGTAAATCCAACAGCAAAGCAGAGCGTCAGAGGATCAGAAGCAGGATCAGTTGTGTTACTCGCAGCTGACTGCATACACACGACCATCGGCTCCGAAGAAAATTACTGAATGAACGAGCGTATTTCTCTCGCCTTTATATCCGTATCCGGAGGCGGAGTATGCAAATACTGTTCGCCAACTCTCATTGACCTTTTTTCATAGATCAGAGGTATCTTTCGGCGCTCAAGAGAGACCCCTAGTGTCGCTTCTTCGACACGACGTCGAAGTGAGCGACAGACGGGGAACAGGTCATTGTGATCCCTCAACTTCATTCTGTGCTTCCTCTAAATATGCAAGTGAGATCCTGTCTCTAAAGTAATGCTGAAGTCATGCCCTGACTATGCAAAATTACTCAATCGCCATGTCATAAATCTTTCAATTAAATTATACAAAAGCTACATGGATCTCTGGAATCTGCTGTTGGTGTTAATTCTATAAGCACTGTATTGTACTGCAATACTTCATTTTTCTACTGTTTCCAGACATAAATAAGTAAAATACTGCTGGTAAAATACATAATAAGGACTAGGGCTGGGTAAAACTACTAATTTTCTGATGCATCGAGATCTTCATTTTAACGATCTCAATATTGATTCTTAAATCCCAACATCGATCTTTCACTTTATGTGGCAACCCTCTATAATGCAAGTAAATCACTTGCATGTGCCAACCAAGCTGTATATGGATGTAGGAAAGGATCAAGGTACATCTGAATCCAATGTTTGTGTCACATCCTGTCTAATGATATACCTTCATCTGATCGGGTTTTCCAGGCAGCAAAGATGTATCGTTCCCTGCCTATTAAATCCCACAATCCTGTGCACACTCCACAATGGTTGAGCAGGAAAAAAAAATGGCATCCAAAGAGGCAGTTGATAGCCAATTTGTGTACGTATAATGTCTGATTACATTTATAGTGAGAAAGTGGTATTGTAGTTATTAAATATACACTTGCTTATCGCCAAAACTCTCTTGATTTTTTTGTAGATTATTTGACCATCGAGGATCAGCTGGACTGAACGAAGCAGACGCGTTACCCTTAGTGGACACCAGATAGTGATAATCAGTGGCTGGTATCCTACCTGCAATGATGTGACATTATGCTGCCTCAGTAGCCTGTCCAAAACCAGTTTCTGGAGGTACCTTCGTATGCAAACACTGTCTTGCAGAGTCATTGATAGGGCAGCAAGGAAACAAGAACGATACCTTTGGTTTCGGATGCAACCTATGTGACTAAAAATGTCTATGATTAGCCAATTGCTGGTATATGTTCAGACTTCACTCACCAGTGATTGAGTATCAAAGTGGAGAATATATTATTAGCACAGAGGTCCTTTCCCTGCGTGTTGAGAGTAAATGTTTGGTTTAACTCGTTCTGCGTGTCCAAAGATGTACTCCACTGATCAATATATCATTAAATTATGTTTGTAATTTAGAGTGAGTTGTTGTTTAAAAACAACAAAAAAAGATACATTTAATTCCAATCTCACATGGATGCGCTAAATAAATGACTCACATCTTCTCTCATTAAATTCCCTTACTGGCTGATGCCTCTAGTCTTAAAGAGACGGTCCAAATTAGGCACGTGTTCTATATATCAATGTAAATACTTGTAAATAGTACAAATAATGCAAGTAAACAATATACATTTAATAAACATATGCAACATATATGCAATTTCAAGACATTAACTGATGGAATAGAATGAATTTTTAAAAGCTAAAATGTGACAAATTTGATGGAAAAACTAATGATAAAATATTATTTGTAAAATTTATATTTTTCAATTGTACAAAGAAGGGTTGCCAAAAAGGTTCCTTTATAATTAAGAGCATTAGCTGAGAGAGAATTTATTTTATATGTAAGCAAAATGGACATTGTAACAGAAATGTACCCAATTGAATCAATATTGAATCGAGATCGGAATCAAAAGCTTCTTAATCAGAATCGAATTGGGAAGTCTGTGCCCAGCCCTAATAAGGACTGATCTGTTAGTCCTGATATTTTGAGTTTTATTCACAGAGCAGAGCACTGCACTTTTGTTTTTACAGCATTAACAGCTTTTGTGTTCCCCTAAAAACCTTTCAGGTTTGGAACAGCATGATGGTGAGTAAATGATGACAATTTAGATTTTTTTTTTTTGTATGAACCATCCATTTAACAAGGTTTTATAAAGAGTAGTCTTGGGATCTATTTATAATCTGAAGATTTTCCCAATGATTATCGAAATAAATAATTTTGTTTTCAGGTATAAATAGGGCTGCCCATTACACAATAATCTATCTCTCTTCAGACATATTTCTCATAACAACTTTGGTAAACTGTGAGTGGCAGGGTAAATTAAAGGGGGTCACACATCGTACACGTCTGGCGGACGACATGGTGCATAATAAAATTCAAAACAATTAATTATTTTCTACTAAGTTACGCACACACCACCAAAGCTCAATGTCAACATTCTGTTGTGCCACGTAGCGCATGTCACTTTGTTTTCAATTAAATTTGACCGAATCATTACAAAAGTACAGAGATTATTTACTCTAGTATAACCGGATGATATATTGTGTATAAGTATCTTTCATAAAGCCTACACAATGTATTTTCAATAACAAGTAATTCTTTTGTGGTTTGACAGCTTGAATGAAAGACCTATTAATGGCTACTTACAGAGAACATTGTACAGTTACACTGATTTCACTAACCTGCAAACTGCCATCTGCGCCCCTGCAGCTTGTCCTGTGTGTGTGTGTGTGTGTGTGTGTGTGTGTGATTGTGACCATGACCGGCTTCAGTAAATGTCATATTGCCATCTTGTGGTCTCCCAATGCTATTATGCCAGACTGTTAAACAGAGGCCAACTGAGTGAATTGGAAAGCACGCCAGTTGGGCTTCTAATTTAAATGTCAGCTAATTTTAATATTTCGATGCCTCAAATCAATAATCGATATTTTATGACATCCCTAATAAACATAGTAGACACCAGAGAGACACCAAGACATATTTCTTATGCTGTAATATTCAGACAGTCTTATCTGTACAAGGATGAGTGTGTTGTAATTAGACAGCACTGCTTTTGAGGTCACCAGAGGAATGTCAAACACTGAACGCTGAGCTCAAAGAATTCAGAGTGCATCTTCAGTTAAGCACTGCTTGAGAAAAGCAAGGCTAAAGATAACCTTTTATAGATAATACTTTCTTACCTGCTATTCCTTGAAGCAGGCCACACACATTGAATATGCTCTTCTTCAAGATACTTTGAAAACACATGCTGAAGACCGATAGTATGCCCACTATGCACAGGAGAAAGATTCCAATGACAAGAAATATAACTGTGGCTCGCCAGAAGCCGCTGGCTATTTCCATGAAGTCTGTGGCGTAGGGCCCACACTGGACCACCTTTTGGTTTGCTACCTTGAGGCAGCGGTTGTAAATACCCAGGGTGCGCTGGTTGGTGCGGAGTGAAGTGGAAACAGTGAAGTTGGCTTCTGAACCATCTGCATATCCCACTAGCCAATCAGCACTCATAAATGCCACCACCTCGGCAAATGCCACTAAAATGCTCATCAAGGTCCATAACATAGACCGGCATGTGACTATGACGTGACACATTCTGCAAAACCTTTATGCCAGTACTTGAAGAAATGGTTTCTGCTCTGTTGAGGTGAAGAAGCTGTAGGCACGTCAGTCAAAGTCCATTGGTGGTATATTCATACAGCATAATTTGTGTACAAATACATAGTCAGCAAATCTATAAAGAGAAAAGAGGTACACTTGTTTGAGGAAGTTCATTAGATCATTCTTCCCTATAATATCTAGATTGCTCAAGAGCAATCATCTGAATCAGCATGGTGACATCCACACGGAACAATTGTTTCAAACACCCAATTCAAAAAGAATCCTTTTTGCTATTTCTACCCTCCAAAATAAATGGTCACTATCATAATATTTTTGTTATAGCTCTTAGAAAAAAGCTAATATAATCAAACCACACATAATATTGGCATAATATTGATTACCACAAAAATTTATTTTGACTTGCCCCTCCTTTTCTTGAAAAAAAGCAAAAATCTGGGTTACAATGAGGCACTTACAATGGGAGTGAATGGGGCCAATCAGTAAACGTTCAAATACTCACTGTTTGAAAATTAAAGCCACAAGATTTTGTGATTTGTGAAAAAAAATTGCATGTTGACATGATTTTAGTGTGATCTATTCGCTTCATAACCTTTTCTGTGTAAAGTTACAGCAATTTTACAACTTCGTTACCATGATGATATAATGTCAACAAGCCCTAAAATGACAAAAAAAAAGCTTTACAGCTCAAATAAGACATTAGTTTTAACTGAAGAATTAATGTGAGTGCTTTTATAAAATGATAAGCTTCACATTTCTGCCTTTAAACCCTCCAAAACTTGGCCACATTCACTTCCATTGTAAGTTTTGATTCAATTTGATTTCGATTTGAGCTTTTTTATTTGTAGTGACAGACAAAAGCTGCCAGGTCAGCATATTTAGCAAACTCATAGAAAATAATCACAACAATCCTAGATGTTTATTCAGTACTGTGGCTTAATTAGTTAGGAATAAAGCATCGACTGAACCAGATATTCCATTGCAGCACAATAGTAATGACTTCATGAATTTCTTTACTGATAGGGCTGGGCGATATGACCAAAATTGTTGTCAAGATAATCTTTTTCATATTGTTCGATATCGATATTTATCACAATATACATTTACACATTGCACTTTCTTTTTTTTATTTCAAAGTTGACGGAGGAAAAGAAGAAAAAATTAATCTAAACAGTCAAAATAGTCTCTACAAAACTGCACAGGGGGTCCAGAGATGGCCAAAGCAGTGGGGTCTGCGGGATCTTTTACCAATTTTCCGTCTTTTACCGTTTATCAATTGAAAATGAATGTTAAAAGATCATCTGTTTGTTCTGAAGCATTGTGACAGAAGTCCTGTATTTGTTGGAATATTTTTACATTAAAATGAAATATTTTTTAGATTTCTTTAGATTCAGATACCCAAGTATGGGGCATAGAATCCCTTGTGACTGTGGAATGATGCTGAATGTGGGTTCAGGGGTGTCCCGAGAGAAAATTTTGAAAACGTTTTTAAAACGTTTATCCATTCCAGACATCTAATTAATAAAATAAAATTAGAACAGAAATCGATTTGTTTATTATTAAAGGCTCGTAACATGCTGATTAATAAAGATACATTTAGAAGGGGAAAACGTGTTATGGTCTAAAAGGTGCTTTGAAACCAGGTTAACTCATGCGAAATATCGAAAATTCCTCAAAAGCTTATCGTGGATTTTCTTTATCATGATATATATCGATATCGTTTTATCGCCCAGCCCTATTTACTGATAACATTTAGATAATTAGAAATCAAATTGGAACTATACAATCATCTGTCACAGCACCTCAGAAAACAGTGTCTCATAATTTTCCTCACATGCAGCTTCAATCCTTCGCTGTCATAGGTCATGAAGAGCTAACATAAGCCACAACATGTCAGATCCAATACCATCAAAGCTCTTAAAAGAGGTATTCCCTGTAATCTCAGAACCTCTTATTAATATTATTAACTCCTCGCTATCCTTAGGACATGTCCCAAGAAACTTTAAAATGGCAGTTATCAAACTGCTTATTAAGAAGCCTAAGCTTGATCCTGGAGAATTGTCTAATTTTTATCAATTTCAAATCTATAATTTATGTCGAAAATACTACAAAAGGTAGTGTCCTCCCACTTATGTTCATTTCTACAGAGAAATGGAAAATATGAACAATTTCAGTCAGGATTTAGGCCCCATCGCAGTACATAGACTGCACTTATCAGAGTTCCAAATTACTTACTCTTATCATCTGATCACGGCTGCATTTCTCTTCTAGTGCTTTTAGATCTTAGTGATGCCATCGACATGATAGATCACAACATTCTCTTGAATATGCTGGAGAATTATGTTGGCATTAGTGGACTTGCATTAGCATGGTTTAGGTCCTATTTATCAGATGACAACCACTTTGTACGTGTAAACGAGGAATTAGTAAAATATGGGGTGCCACAGGGATCGGTTTTAGGGCATCTGCTTTTCTCCTTATATATGCTTCCCCTGGGAGATATTATCAAGAATCATGGAATAAATTTCCACTGTTGTGCCGATGATACAAGCTTTATATTTCTTCTGAACCCAACAAAAATTCACAATTCTCAATTGTGTATCAGTTAAATAAAAGATTGGATGGCCAGAAATTTCCTTCTACTCCATTCCGACAAAACAAAGGTAGTAATTATTGGCCCAAAATTCTCTAAAAAAATAAGCAGCTAAAATATAATTTGACTCTTGAAGGATATACTGTTACATCGTCTCAACAGTGAAGAACTTACTTAATATTTGATACCAATTTGTCCTTTGAAAATCAAATTTCCAATGTTTGTAGAACGGCATTCCTCCACCTGAGAAATATTGCTAAATTACGACACATGTTCTCTGTTGCTGATGCCGACAAACTCAAGACTTGTTTATTGTTATGCATTACTGGGAGGATGTCCAGTAAGGTCAATAAATAAACTTCAATTGGTATAAAATGCAGCAGCCAGAGTGCTAACGAGAACCAAGAATCACATTAGCCCCATTTTATCATTGTTACATTGGCTACCTAAATTTCATATTCATTTTAAAATTCTGTTAACTACATACAAATCTTTGAATGGTCTGGCTCTGCAGTACTTAAGTGACCTTCTACCACACTATATTCCAACACGTTCATTAAGATCACAAAATTCTGGCCTGTTAATAGTTCTTAGAATATCAAAAAATCCACAAAAGGAGGAAGATCCTTTTCATATTTGGCTCCTAAACTATGGAATAGTCTCCCTAACACTGTTTGTGACGCAGACACACTCCCTCAGTTTAGGTCTAGCCTAAAGACTCATTTCTTTAGTCAGGCATACACCTAATTTATCCTCCAATTCACAATTAGGCTGCTTTAGTTAGGTCTGCCAGAACCAGAAACATCTATCATGATCTATATTTCTTCAGAAAATTTTATGTAATTTATGCTAATATTATTCTATTTGTCTCCATGTATCAACCTCAGGATTCATATCCTGAGGTTACCAGAGCCGGCCTGTTCCAGCTCCGGGCCTGCTTGGATTTGGACTGCACGGCTACGTGTCGCTGAAAGAATATGACAAACTACAGCCGGTGCTAGCCAGACATCACTTCAGTCTTTTGACTTCAGAGGATGAACTGATGCCAACTCCAACTGTAAGACATCAGATACTTCATATGCCACTGCCTGAACCTTGAACTTCGGATGGACCCCATCTAACCTCACCAAAATGACGTGCTGGTTGAACTGTGATGCACCTCATTGAACTCTGCCTACTTCACCTTTGTCTATTGATGGACTACACTCTTGAAATGGAATACAGACTAACATTTAATTGCCAAAAAAAGCCTTCATCTATGTACTTCAACTAATAAAGGACAATTGCATCTATGTGAACTTCTGCAGCTAATCTAGGATGGCCTTCAAAGACATAAGTCATTAATCTTAAAGTTAATAAAAAATAGTTTTTCTTAATTTTTTTTAACACTGGACCTTAACCTGTTGATATGCACCCCCTTTTTGAGCACAAACCATGAAAATGACATGCCTGAACTTAAATGGATGTATTAATTGGACCCTTTGGAGTATGGACACAGTTGTAGTTAGGGCTGGGTATCGAGTTCTATAAATTTTAGGCATGACCGAATTGCCTTTAAACAATCGAGTATCGAAAAACATCTTGGCGTTCGGTACCAGATTTCGTTACCAAAGGTGATAATCTCGTCAATGTCAGTGATAAGCATGTAGCATGCTAGATGTGCCCAAATCTAAAAGTGCCGGTGATTGGCTGTGTTTAGGCATCAAGGAAAAACACTAGTTAACGCCCGTAACGCCCAGAGACGCGGCTCACAGGTTAACGTTTAGCAAACAAACAAAACAAAAAAAAAAATCGGCTAACTTGTAGTGGTACATGCTTGTGTACTTGTTAAATTTAAGTTTCTGTGCACGGTGACATAGTCCTATAAACTGGGACCAACGTAACGTTAGATATTGTATGGATGTGTGGCTATAGATGGCTAGCTAAATCGATGCTAAAAATGCTTTAAGGTTGACAGTAACTGATCAAGTTTAACTCATATTAAACTAGTTATCTTGTTAAACCGTACATATCCTTAGGGTTGGCTGAATTAACAGTTTAGCTTTCTCGTTTTGTTGTTATTATATATGTTGTTATTTTTTTAAATTAAAGAAGCTGAAGTTTATAGTAATGGAAATATTTTGTGCTGAACATGTATTTATAATCTAAAAAAACAATAATAAAATTACCAAGATAACACAGAAATAATATGTTCTCAAAGCTACAAGTCTAAAGAAGTTATGTTTCAAATTTGAAGATGATCTAACAAAAACTAGGTTACTGCAAGCTTTTTTTTCTGTAAAATCACTGGCGGTGTACAAAGTAAAATTAAGGCTCCACCTTTCAAGACAACACAAAATCTGACTGCACTGCTTGAAAACGAAAATATTTGTTGACAATTTTTTACTGTCGACGTCGTTGATAATGTCGTCTAATCGTTTAAGCCCTACTTGCAATGCACATATATAACTAATATTGGCATTATATTCATGATGTTACCCAGAGGGGAACTGGCCCACACAGTAAGTCTGGTTTCTCCCAAGGTTATTTTTCTCCCATTAATCAACATCTTATGGAGTTTTGTGTTCCTTGCCACATTCGCCTTCAGCTTGCACACTGGGGTTACAAATACAATTATTATTTTATAATTATTCATTTCTATACACAGTTTACAATCATATTTGATCAAACTTCACAATGATCACTCTAAGACTTTATAGATATTACAATTTACATTTTTTTTATGCATGATTTCCTGTAAAGCTGCTTTGAAGCAATGTGTGGTGTGTAAAGAACTATACAAATAAAATAACTTGACTTCACAAAGATAATTATGAAATGAAAAGTTTGAGTCATCAGAAGATAATGCTACAAGCTATCCAAAAACTTTCCTTTAGGTCTGTGTTATGACAAGTCTGTGATACCACAAGATTATGCAAGTAGCAAACCTTAAAGCAGCCTGTTTGAACAGATAGGCATGTTCCTAAGATGAACAAATTTGAACCAATTCTTGTTACCAATACAGTCAAATCTAAACAAAAGGCATGGCATCTCCATTTTCAGACTGGAAGGTATCATCATCAAGTAATCTTAGGCTGATTATATAATGAAAATTAAAGGCTTTTTTTAATAAAACCCTCAATGATAGTACTCTGAATGCAGTAACTCGTTAACAACAGTGTATACTTTATTGAACAAAGGATTTTATAGCTGTTTTTATAATGATTTCATTAAAACGCAAATGAAAGGTTAGTTTGGAACAGTTTTTCCAGTGAGGGAGTTCTTGGCTACCAATAAAATATATTTATTTTAGTTCTGCCCTTAAGGTCCTCAACATTGTTTGTATGATTATAAAGTTACATTGCGAGCTGCCCAACTGTGAGCCAATAGACTCTTTTCCACCATTGGGCCGAACGGTTCTCATTGCAAAACAGTGTTGTTTTGTGCCGGTCCAGGACAGTTGGCACTACACTAGTTAAACAATCATCATAAAATCATTGATATATTCCAAAAACACATTACTTTTAAATACATTTAATTTAAATACTAGCAAACTTGGCCAGCTATGCCAGAGTTACTTTGGCAAATTGACGATCATTTGTTGACACATACTAAAGCCATTACACCAGTAGTGTTGAGAAGTTAGCTAACCCGTGCCTAGAAATCTGGGCCGAGAATGAGTTTGTAATCATACCACGCTGAACCATGCTCAATCTTACTGGAACTGTTCCTCACGTTCGGTCTGTTGGTGGAAAAGTGGCTATTGTTTACCCTGAACCACCAGAATGTCTATGAATTGAAAAACACAACACCACACACACCACATGATTTACCCAAAAAGGAGGCACCAAAGCACAAAGAAAAGTGGCATGGGGCCTGAAGAATGTCAGAACAGCTAAGAATGTTAGCTGTGAAATGAGGACACAAAGGTCTCTCCTGGTGGTTTCAACTCCAAATTAATACAAATCCAAAGTCCACAGAAATGTTGACAGATGGACTTTCAATGGGTAAAAGACCAAATTTTGCCAGCAAAACTGTTTGAGAGCAGACAGGAACCAATGTTCATCTGTACTACACTAATAATACCTACAGTACATACAAATTTTATCATTGTAATTATTTACTGGATAATCTATTCAACCATATAAATATTAAACTGACATCAGTGACAGGTTTTAAAAGACAAATTCTGGACCTAACTTTTCATCATATATTTCCAGCTATATGTTTCTGCAAAATGATCTGCAAAATAAAGGAATTGAGACATTTATTGAAAATATCACAGTAATGCCTATAAGTTTGAATGATGACTTGGCTCAGCAATAATACGAATATAATCAGGTATCCAAAACGATTAAAACTATTTTTAACTGTACCCATTGCCCAAATCTGCCCACAACCCACATTAAGAACTTTACTATATGAAATGTGGTGGTACCATGGTACAGTGATGGTAGGAGATGGTACTAAGGTACTTAGCCTATCCATGATACTGAATGATTACATTATTCATGCGCTAAGGTATTTTTAAGGTACTTAAATGAATCGGGTAAAACAGAGCTAAAGGCCCTCTGGGGTAATAGGCACTTTTGATTTTATTTTAGCAATGTAAACTACCACAGTACTTTCCTTAACACCTGTCACTGTTTGCAACACTTATCACTATGAGCAGCAAAATACTTCTGATCCATGAGATCATTGCATACAGTGTCTGAAGTTTGATTTTGATGTAATTAGATCTAATTTTGTATTATTTTTAAAATGTTGCAAATTTATGCCGCTAATGATTAATTTTCAAAGTGGGCTCACGTTGACTGATTCAATCACAATGGAGATTAATTTGTTTATAGAATATTTGAGACATTATGAAATGCCAAATGTGATTAAAATGGTTAACTTTTTTTTAAAGTATTTATTTATTTATTTATTTTTCTCCCCAATTTGGAATTCCAAATTCCCAATTTGCTCCAAGTCCTCGTGGTGGCATCAATCAGAGTGGTGGAGGATGAATCTCAGTTACCTCCGCGACTGAGACCGTCAATCCAAGCATTTTATCACATGGCTATTTTGAGTGGATGCTGCAGAGAACTCACCACACGTCCCACCAAGAGCGAGAACCACACATTATAGCAACCACAAGGAGGTTACCCCATGTGACTACCCTCCCTAGCAACCGGGCCAATTTGGTTACTTAGGAGTCCTGGCCTGAGTCACTCTAGGGGTGGTAGTCAGCACCTTTACTCGCTGAGCTAACAGGCGCCCTCTGAAATGTTTTTTTTTCTTCTTCTTATTATTATATTAGTTTGGAATTAAAAAAAAAAAAAAAGCATTTGCTGTCTCAAAAGTATTTTATAGTAACAAGACTAATTTGACCAACTTTGCCCTATAACCAATTGTCCCTATATTAACATAATATCACTATAACTCCCTGGGGGCCTTTTACCTCGCCACCTTTTAAAAACATGAATGATAATCATATAACAACCTTCCGTTATTATATATTTTCACCCACACTATGTTGCTCCATCAGTATTCAATAAAAGGACAAATTTTTCAATCTTTATTAGGACTGGGTATCGTTCAAAAAATTTCTATATCGATACCGATATCTTGACTTCGATTCCAGTTCCTAAACGATACTTTTTCCGATACCAATTTTATGAAATGCATTTTAACAAGATTACAAACATTACCTCAAAAAAACTTTGGAATATTTTTGAATTGTTTGTTGACTTGTTTTACAGACTCAAAGACACCTGGTCTCCTCATGCCAGGGTCGACAGGGGCAGAGGCTATAACATTAATGTGAAGAGGAAAAAACAAAACAAGAAAGCTAAACTGTTAATTCAGCCAACCCTAAGGAAAAGTACGGTTTAACAAGATAACTAGTTTAATATGAGCCATACATCCAAACAATATCTAACGTTACGTTGGTCCCAGTTTATAGGACTATGTCACCGTGCACAGAAACTTAAATTTATCAAGTACACAAGCATGTACCACTACAAGTTAGTTGATTTTGTTTGTTGGCTTGTTTGCTCATTCATCAGTAGTTTTGGAGGAGGACTCGTGTGGTGGGAACGTTCAAGGGAGCTCTGTAGCAGGAGGACACTGAGAGGATGTCGTAGACGGAGCAACTTTCTGCTCTTTAAGTTTATTCCATGCACTGTCAAGTGCTTCATCAGATTTGTCTTGTTGACGGTCTTGGTGAAATGTAGCCACACTTTTGATCTTTTCCACATCTTTTGCATCTATGCGGGTTGAGACGCATAACACTACAGCCTCACATGTGAGCCGCGCCTCTGTGTTTTTCCTTGATGTCTAAACACAGCCAATCACCGGCACTTTTAGATTTGGGCACATCTAGCATGCTACATGCTTATCACTGACGTTGACAAGATTAACCCCTTAGGTATTGAAATTTGGTACCGAACGACAAGATGTTTTTGATACTCTAGAGGCAATTCGGTCGGTGCCTAATATGTATCGAACTCGAAACCCAGCCCTAATCTTGATACACTTTGTGACCAGAAAAAAGCTAATTTTCAGCCCTTTGTAAAGTAGGGCTGGGTGATTCATTAAATTGTGTTTTTAATTACAATTTTGGCTTCCAACAATTATGAAGACAATATAATCGAGATAAAACTATTATTGTGTTGCATTCCGTTTCACAATGAAACACCCCGGTGTTATTTCTTTAAAGTATCCTTTATTAAAGTTCAGATAATAAGGAAGCGGGTTATGAAAATAAACTCCAAAACTGGCTCTGTGCGGTCTGTGAGTTGTGTGAAGTGACCAGGGACGAGATTGAATCTTCTCCCAGCTGATGAAAACACTGGGACGCATTTGCTACAGCTGGATTATAAGGTAGTGAATCCTAATATATGTGTCACGTTCACTGTGTGTATCTTATCATGAAGAAAATCGGCGATATGCAGCTCTATTAAAAAGAGAAAGTTTGCTTTTTGTGAGTTAAAGATGGATCGAAGTGAACATAAAGGTGAGAGAGTCTTAGTCCATTATACACTGCAACAATATACATTTGTGATTAATCTTTTTTGGCTTGTTTTCCAAAATAATATCTAAAACTCCTTTAAAAGAACATACATTTACTTAAGGAGCTATACTGCAGAAGAAAACATTTTTATCTGAGAATATTGAATACAATATTTAATCAGGACTCGACATGAATGCTTGTCTGTGACAAGAGGATTTTTGAAGGGGCAAGTGAATAAGAATTTTAATTGCCCAACCGGACAAGCAGTCTGACTGAAGTCAATAAAAAAATAATCTGCTATATTTGAGATCGCCTTGGCCTGTGTCACTTATTAGAAAGTTAATATTCTTACTCTGCTGTTTAAAGTAAACAAGAGCACTTCATTTTATAATTCTAGTAACATACAACATTTATAGATCTAGTAACAGCTGTGCTCTGTTTGATTGACAGCCGGTGTATGTGTGTGCGCTGAACATTCGCGTGTTTTATGAAAATGCTTGCACGAATGTTCAACTGAACGGTCAAATATATTTTAAAATTCCACCAAAATGCCCGTCTTTGTGAGGTATTCATGTAAACACAGAGAGTGATATCTAAAGTGAACATAAACAGCAGAGAAAAAAGCAGATTTGTATTAAAATGTCGGAATTGAAAGTTAAATGTAAGATAGACCTGCTGCCGTCCAGTGTGTCATTATAATAATCAAACAATCATAACAAGAAAACAAGGAAACACTCACTGCTCTTGACTGTGTAACTTTAGTAGCTTTAATAAGTATTAATGTGTTATAATCATACAGTAAAGATCAGTAGTAATTTAATGTTGCATTTCATTCTGAATGATTACTTGAATACTTGAAACTGCTGTTAAATTTTCAAAAGCTGTTTTAAAAAAGCACAAAATTTTCTTATTTTTTTTTTCTATTCTTTTTAATCTATTTCTATTACTTGAAACCATTCTTCCATAATTAACATATTAGTTAGTGTTATTATTTGTTGTGGTTTCAAACTGATATTGAGAAGCATCAAATTTCACAACCGACTACAGACATTTTAGTATCGTGATAATGTATAGCCTTTATTGTACATGGCAGATCTTGCTGCAGTAACATGATGTAAAAGTAGATCTTATTTCATAGAACTAGGAGTGTCCCTGATGTAAATTATGGTGATGGAGGCTTTACTTTATTTGACCACCAAATGGTCAAAAGTATTGGCAGTGATCAAAAATGTTGTGTTTTGCAAAGTTTTCTACTTCAGTTGTTGTGGTGTTGATTCACTTTATTACAAAAACCCAAATTTCACAGTTTTTTGGCCCTGGCACAAAATGACCAGCCAACATCATTTCACTAATCATATCAGCAGCACCTGGGAAAGTGTGAACGAGTACTAGTCAAGTGAAATCACTCTATCATTCTAATTGGATGAGCAAGCGCAGACTGTTTGCTATAAAAGGAGGGAAGAAGTGCTTCCAAACATTGTGTTCTTGTTAGCAATGATTACCTCTAAAGAAAGAAGTGCATCATCAATTATTTGCATCAAAATGGCCTCACATGCAAGGAAATTGCTGCAAAGTATATTGCACCTGAAAGAACCATTTACCGGATCATCAAGAACTTCAAGGAGAAAGGTTCAAATGCAATGAAGAAGGCTTCAGGACATCCCATATTGTCCAGAAATCGCCAGGACCGTCTCCTCCTGAGGAGTCACCTACGGAATCGTGTCACCACCAGTGCAACGCTTGCTCAATATTGGCAGCAGGATGGTGTGAGTGCATCTGCACACACAGTGAGGCAAAGACTTTTGGACAATGGCCTGGAGTCAAGAAGGGCATCAAAGAAACCACTTCTCTCTTATAAAAACATCAAGGACAGACTGAAAATCTGCAGGAAGTACAGGGATTGGACAGCAGGATATATTGGTACAAATTTATTTTCTCAGAATCCCCCTTCCAACTGTTTGGGACATCTGGAAAATCGATAGTCCGGAGAAGAAAAGGTGAACACTACCATGAGTCCTGTGTCATGCCAACAGTGAAGCATCCTGAAACCATCCATGTGTGGGGTTTCTTTTCATTCAAGGGAGTGGGCCCTCTCACAATTCTGCCCAAAAACACTTCCATGAATTAAGAATGGTATCAAAACGTCCTGCAAGTGCAACTTCTCCCTACGACCCAGGAGCAATTTGGAGATGATCCGTGCATTTTCCAGCATGATGGAGCACCATGTCACAAGGCAAGAGTGATAATGAAGTGGCTCGGAGATCATTACATTGAAATTTTGGATCCGTGACCAGGCAACTGCTCTGATCTTAATCCCATAGAGAACATGTGGTCAATCCACAAAAGGCGATTGGACAAACGGAAGCCCACACACAAATTGTGATCAACTCCGAGCACTAATGGATCAAGAATGGATCGCCATCAGTCAGGATTTGGCCCAGAAGCTGATATCCAGCATGCCAGAGCGAATTGCAGAGGTTATGAAGAACAAGGGTCACACTGTAAATATTGACTTTTTGCATAAATTTAATGATTTTGCCAATAAAAGCCTATAATGAAATGCTTATCATTGTTTTCCAGTATACCATAGAAACATTTGATAAAATAATCTACAAATACTGAAGCAGCAAAACAAAATTTGTCACTGCCAATATATAGCCGCCTCCTGCTCTACCCAGTGCAGTTTCATTTCAAGTTCAAAGAAATCCTCTGTAAAAAAAGACAATAAAAAGGCGTTTTTTTTTTGTACCCTACTATGGCACTAAGATGTCCAAAAACATGGTACGTAAGACCAAGCCGATATTTTAACTTAATAAAACAAATTGTCCGGCGCCTAATGTCAAAGTTTGTACAAAATAACAACTTAGAAAAGACATTTAATTGATATTTAGGAGACGGCCTGGATTAAAGTTTTTTTGAATAGTGATAAATTGAATCGTTCCTCGGTAGCTATAGCAAGTATCTCCTTTGTTCATTGTGAATATTTGCGACGCTATCAAAACATAGATTTAAAACAGTTCAAACTAACGATTACACACAGCCCCAAACGAAAACACAGATAAGTGTATCCCTCTTACCGTGATGTTCGTGATTTAACGGGATGTTGAGCGGTAAGTGCTAAACTTCCTTAAGTCGCTGAACTCTTGTGACGCTACTTCTCACTGATAAAAAGAAAGAGCCACAGCGGACACGTGCTTCTCCACAATCAGAGCTGTCGAATAAATGGAAAAACTTCGTTTTACACATTACTTAATGTACGTTCGACACTCAAAATGATGCCAGTGTTCCCTGAATCAGTTACCTTTCCCTTGTTTCTTTACCCCCACCAGCCCCTTCGTCCGTCCAGGGTCCAGCCCTTCGGTACGCGATGGCCCTCGGGACGCGCCTGAATGCTGCTCACTTGATTTTGAGATGTCTTTCTCTTATTCTCATTGATTTGTTAGATTTTAGATGTTTTTTCCGAATCCTTTCAGCCCGTATCCTCATTCAGCTCATGCTACTTTAAGAGACACCCACTTTGGGGTGGGTGGTAGTAACCAAGTCTAAAATTACACTATTCTTATATATCTTATTCTTAACAGCTATATAGCTAAATTCATATTAAAATGAATAAACTTTTGATAGGTCAGGGTAGTAAAAAGATTTTATATAACGAAAAATATTGACGGTTGAATTGAGTTTGTTGTAGTATTTACATGGCAACTCTATAGAGGTTGTGTCTGTTTGGTGAGAAACTAAGTTTAAAGGAATAATTCACCCATAAATGTAAGTTCTCTCATCATTTACTCACCCTCATGCCATCCCAGATGTGTAGGACTTTCTTTCTTCTGCTGAAGACAAACAAAGATTTTTAGAAGCATATTTCAGCTCTGTAGGTTCATACAATGCAAGTGAATGGTGACCAGAACTTTGAATCTTCAAAAAGCACATGAAGGCAGCATAAAAGTAATCCATATGACTCCATGGGTTAAATCCATGTGTTCAGAAGCTATATGATAGGTGTGGGTGAGAAACAGATCAATATTAAAGTCCTTTTTTACTATAAATCTCCACTTTCACGTTCTCAATCGACAGCATTTGTGGCATAATGTTGATTAATACAAAGAATAATTTAGACTTGTCCCTCCTTAAAAAAAGAAAAAAAGAAACAAAAATCTGGTCTACAATGAGGCACATGCAATGGAAGTGAATGGGGCAAATCCGTAAATGTAAAAACATGGTTTCAAAAGAATAACCACAAGACGTAAACAATATGTGTGTTAAAATTATTTCAATATGATAAATGTGCAAATATGAATCTCTCCTGGTTTGTTTTTTATGACGGTTTTTGTCCAGGCTGCACCTTTCAAAAAAAGCGGACTGGAGCAATTTAATCTTGAGAGAAACAGAGGCTTGGACTGGCCAAAGGGCTCATCAGTGTCCTTGAATTTAAGTTGGTTAGACATATTGTCAATGCCTACAACATCTTTACTGCTGGGTAATGCGTTTCAGTTCCGATAACCAACTTAGAAAAGGGAAGAATCTATATCCAATACAAAGCAATTCTTTCCATTGTAGATTCTGCATGTAATCTATAGTGTATTCCTGAGCATCTGAGTGCAGGCTTGATAGTGATTGATTTAGATTAGATTAGATTCAACTTTATTGTCATTGTGCAAAATACAAGTACAGAGCCAATGAAATGCAGTTCGCATTTAACCAGAAGTGCAAATAACAATATGTATGTATTTTTTAGAGTGCAAAGTTGAGGTAGAGAAGCAGAGACCAGCTCAATGCAAATGTCTATGAATACAGTACAAGGTGCAAATGAAGAAGTATAAAACTGAAGGTGAATTGTACAGAATGAAGTATAAATATGTAAATATATTTATATGGCCGGTGACCATAACAGTGCAAGCGGCATCAGGAGGTAGAAGTTATGTGCAAAGAAATGTGCAAGGGAATATGCCAAAAAAAATGATGATGAAGTGTTTGTATTACACAGGAGAAGTAAGGTTTTGAGATGGCAAACAGGTCACAGAAATCCATTGCTGCCTTCACACATCTTGGTGGTTAGAGATATTGCTAAACAGAGTTACTGTTTATCACTAAACATTGTTGCATTTCTGTCTCTTTATAGAGCTAGTTAGGAGAATTCTCTGATGTCATGTTGTAAAAGTAGGCTTCCATTCCATATTGACCCTACATGCTTGGGCACAATAGGAGCTGGGAAAAGCTCACTGGATCCATGGGGTATGGCTTGCTGCTGCAGTTTTAATAGTAATGTGATGTTTAATGGCATTTCAGCAATCTCATTAAATGTATTTATACATTTTTAATGTATATGCAAAGTGCCACAATGCATCCTGTACAGATTTTAATATATCATAAATGGAATAGTGCCTCCTGGAGGCCATTTTTCCTCAAATTCATCCAGGCCTCAGGGACTGAGAGACAAACAATGCCCACCAAGTTTCATGAATTATATATTTATATATAATGTATATAGTCTTTTTTTTTTTTAATTGACTGTCCTTACATAATCAATTTCAAGTCAGTTATCTCATCTCATTCTCTCATTATGAAATAAATTTGTAGGTATTATACAAACGTGATTACTTCTTGCCTTGATAGCACACGCACATCACACAGACGTCTATTTGATGTGTGTGTTTATATCTGGAAGACATTTTTTTTTTTACATTGTTTGCTCATCTGCAAAATGTCTATAAGATGTATGTCAATAAGTGTGTCTCGTATATCCATAAGATACATTGATTCAATGGTGGTGGTTCGATACCACGGCCACCACCATTGTGTCCTTGAGCAAGGCACTTAACTCCAGGTTGCTCTGGGGGGATTGTCCCTATAATAAGTGCAAATGTATAAATGTAAGACATTCAGCAGATCTCTTTGAGCTGTTTATGGTTTAGAATGTTTGTAAATCTGATCTTTTTAGGATGTTTAGCAGATGTTAATTAGATTTTGATGCATTCCAGATGAAAATATTTAAAACAAACATCTCAGAGATGTATGTGTGCTATTTGAGTGGTTTTAATGTGGGATCCAAACCCAGGTCAACGATTCTTTTAAACCTCTGCGGCTTTACCACAGGAGAGAGTATAATGGTCAACTTGCTTGTTACTGCAGTAAATCACAGTTTGCGGAAATCATACAGTTGAATGGGGAGGGACGTAAACTGACACCTACTTATTGCTAAATTCTCTTATAGAACAGCAATTTTATCATAGTAAACTCCACACATTTGTTGTGTAAAACTTGTTTAGCAAGCTAAGAGTACAGGCAGTCAAGTCATTAAATAATGAGCAGCTCGAAAAAGCAGTTTATTCGGCATACTTATGCATCACCTCCATTAACATCCATTGAAAAAGAACAGTCTCTGGACTCCTCTCCAGAGTACCGCCGCGTTATGTTATGTTTTGCTAACCGTGAAGGTTCACCTTGGTAGAGGGTGTTCTGCCCTGGTCTCCTACGTTGCGGGCGCAACAATCTATTGCTCACACCACAAGGGAAGGTAAACACGCCAGAGCTATGCAGAAATGTCTGATAGGAGACGGAGCTTGTGAGTCAGCATGTGAGTCCTTGGGTACTGACCTCTGGGAAACAACAATTCGACATTTTACCCCTAAAATTTGCATAAAAACAAAAACTGTGGTCTGTTGCTTTACATGCACATTTACATACATAATTATTGTTTAAATATAATTAATGGCACTACTAAAGGATAAACTGTATATTTGTCTTCATCTTAAACCTGAATTTGATGTCAACAGTGTTTATCAAGCATTTACAGTGTTTAAATGTTTGCAAACAGAACATCTGAGGGTGTTTTTCCAGCTCCCTTTGGAAAATAGATTGTGGTCTATTGCATACTGCTACTTCTATTAATTATAACATGTTAGGCCATGTTAAAATGTGTATACAGCCATATTCATCTATTTATTATTTTTGATTTAGCCATAGTCATCTATTATTATTATTATTATTAGGACAAAGAACATCAAGCCACTAGGTGTCTCTCTACCCACATTGAAGATCTACTCACTTGAATAGTAAAAAAGGGGTTTGACTTTACTGCACTCTGACATTCTGATATAAACATGTTTGTGGAAAGTCAGAGGAGGTATAATGGGAATGTCAGGGCTTCGGTTTCATGCCCACTGGAACAGATTCAAGTTGTTCTGAGGATATCTTTTTGCTTTGCTTTCTGGTCCCCCACCTCTTCCTTTACACAGTATACTGTGGGGGACAAATACACCTGCGTTTCTACAATGGCATAAGTAATTAAACCCTTTCCTTTTGTTACTTTATGCTGCATTAAGATTGATATGAGATTGGATGTCATTACAAAGTTCAAATACACTGTCCTATTGGCCAGTGAAACATAAACAAAAAGTTATTTGCTGCACATGTTAGCTCAGCTCAAAATTTTTTCAAAATCAGTTTTCCAACACATTATAGGTTTGAATGTTAAAACTTTGCTGTGTCACACTAGTATTCTTTCTTTTCAGTTTTAAAGAACTATAAAGTGAGATATCTTTAAATAATTTTTATTAACATTGGGAAATTTAAAACAGAATTTTCCCCACATATAAATACAATCATACTGACAGTGATCTATATATCTTAATATCCATCAGCAGGATGGATTTATTTAAATATTACAATAATATTGTTATTGAAAATTGTAAGGAATCGAGTACATAATTGCATTTGGTAAGTCAACAAACAAAGGAAGATTCTCGTCTTCAATAAAATACTGAGTCCTGAAAAATGTATAGATACGGGTTAATATAAGGCCAATATGATCAAAACCAGAGAGCTGGCCTAAAACCACCCACAATCGTTCCTTTAGACTGTTTGTTTACCTGACAGATGCTTTGAAGTGGCTCACACTAATGTGTCTTAGAGATGCTCACACTAATATTGCTCAGTGTTTATTACAAGCCTAAATGCAACATGCCATACGCAACATCTACATCTCATTTAGTTTGATAAACATCTAGAGATTTTTAGGTCAGTGGTTGAATATCCTGAAACTTTGACTTAACATTGAGGCAGTTTCCATGAAGGGGAAGAGGCAAGCCAATTACTTTTGGCTACAACATATGGCTCTGAATATCCAGTCTTAAAATACGACTGAAGATCCAGTTAGTGTTATTAATGTAGTGTCCTCAGCAGCATAATAAACGTCCATCAACGGCAACAGCCAGGCACACGAAACCAGCACCTTAAAAGAGGAGGAGCCTATATACAGCCATCTTTGTAGGCTGCCTAATTCAGGGAAACAACGATAAAAAAAAAGTACAGGAGAATTCTTAACAATTAAACTTGGAAGGTAGCAGTGGCACTGAAGAGAGCTAACCCACTTTAAAAATACAAAATCAAGTGCAACCAAATGGTAATCATTCCGTGTATGTGTTTAATGTGAGGAGAGTCCGTTAGACAAGGCTTGGCTTGAAAGTATACCAGACTCTCTTGGCCTGAATCAGACGTTGTGTATTTCATTAAGGAGGACAGTGCCTCAGTACGTACGACACCACTGAAGTCTTGTTTTGTGGCAGAGAGGTGGAGCAGTCTAACTGTCCTCTATGAGCTTAGCCAGGTTGTCTCTCAGCTCTGTTAACTCAAAGATCTTTCCATCCAGAATCTCCAGCAGGGTTTTGAGGTTCTTGCGGAGGTTCTCCTGATCCACTTGACTTGACTCCAGACGTTGCTCTAGATCAGCTAACTGTTCCTCCAGCTCTTTGTTCCTCATGTCTGTCTCCTATAAAACACATCAGGTAGACATTTATTACACTACAGCTACATTATGTTCGGGAAAAATTAACAAGACATTAAAGGTCCACTTAAAAGAATAGTTCAACAAAAATAAAAATGTAATTATTTACTCATCCTCGTGTCATTTCAAACCTGTATGGTGTGTTTCTTTTTAAACACAAAAGCAGAATTTGAAGAATCAACAGGTTATAATGACTATGTTCATAAAATCTAAATAAAAGTAATCTATATGACTTTTGAGGCAAGTGGGCTATAACAGCAGAAGACCACGTTGGGTTCCACTTCTGTCAGCCAAGAACAGAAAGCTGAGGCTGCAGTGGGCACAGGCTAACCAAAACTGGACAGTTAAAGATGAGGATCTCGTAGCCTGGTCTGATGACTCTCGTTTTCTGAGGTACACAGATGGAAGGCCCACTGCAGCCTCAGCTTTCTGTTCTTGGCTGACAGAAGTGGAACCCGATGTGGTCTTCTGCTGTTGCAGCCATACCCCTCATGTTTTGACATGTTTTGCATTCTGAGATGAGATCACCACAATTATACAGAGCGGTTATCTGAGTTACCGTAGCCTTTCTGTTAGCTCAAACCAGTCTGGCTATTCTCCGTTGACCTCTCTCATCAAAAAGGATTTTCCATCTGCAGAACTGATGCTCACTGGATGTTTTTTGTTTTGGCACCATTCTGAGTAAACTATAGAGACTGTTGTGTGTGAAAATCCCAGGAGATCAGCTGTTACAGAAATACTCAAACCAACCCGCCTGGTGCCAACAATCATGCCACTGTCGAAATCACTGAGATCACATTTATTCCCCATTCTGATGGTTGATGTGAACATTAACTGAAGCTCCTGACCCATATCTGAACGATTTTATGCATTGCACTGCTGTCACATGATTGGCTGATTAGATAATCGCATGAATAAGTAGGTGTACAGGTCTACATAATAAAGTGGTCGGTGAGTGTATTTCAAATCTTCTGAAGTAGGGTGGCCAGATGTCCCATTTTTCCTTGGACAGTCCCATATTTAAGAACTTTTTTCTAGTGTCCCGACTTATACTGAAAAAGTTGTGTTTTGTCCCATATTTCCGCTCTCCTAAAATTTTCTATCGCCTATGCAGCTTTCTCAGTCATGTGAGAATTCTAATCAAACTTAGCCAAGGATACAGTTTATAAAATCAATAAAATCACACTGTGTTATTTGAAGTAAATGGTTGGATTAAACTATCTAATCACAATCCCTATCAATATATGTCCAGTTAGAGAACTGATAGTAGATTCAGTTTGAAAGAGCACACAGATGAAATTGCAGCTGAGAAAATTTCAAGGAAGCATGCACGTACATTTAATGAGGATATTCAAAAAGAGTTTACATTTCTAACAAAGGAGTCACAGATAGAGCCTAGTAAAGTGAGGTGTGAGATTTGTGGAGCTCGCTTTTCCATCACCCATGGAGGCCACAACAACATTGAGCATACAGCTGTTCATCCAGCATGTGAATGCTGCTAAAAGAAAGTGTGCCACACCAAGTGTTAGTGATTTTTTTGTAAAGCAAAGTTCAGAATCTGACAAGGTGCACACAAGTGAAGGACTTTTTGCTTATCATTCTGTTGTGCACAGCCATAGTTTTCAGTCGGTTGATTGCACTGACAAAATTGATCCAGAAATTGTATGATCCAAAATGTTCTTCTGCTTGGACAAAATCTGAAGCTGTCATATGCAACATACTCACTTTTGTGCAGCTGGACTATCAGAAATTACTGCAGCATGGCAACACACATTTCCTCTCTATTAGTCCATCTCTTGAAGAATACTACACTTATATACTTTCTTATATATACGAATACTTTCTTTCTCAAGAAAAATGCCCAAAGTTTCTAAGAGACATTTTCAGCGATCCTTGCATTAAACTTTGGATTGGTATTGCACTCAAGCAAACCCCCACTTTTAACCATGCACTGGAGATAGTAAAGCAAGACAGTAGAGTAAGGAAAGACATTCAGAGCAGCCTCGAACACTTCTACTCCAGAATCCCCGCTCTCAGTTTGATTGATGAAACCACGCTCTTTGACAAGTGGGCTTGCGTAAAAAATATTGTCCCTCATCACATTACTTGAGTGCACCATGAACAAGATGTTGGTTTTCCATAAGCAGGAATCTAGTCACCCTATCTGAAGCCATACAATAGCTTTACGTGCAGAACAGACTGAAATTTAAGTATTTATTCTCTGATAATGTTCACCCTCACTGAAGCTTGCATCCAGCCCATGTTCACATTGTGAATTCAAAATGGTGAATTCAATATGTATGGAGGCCCAAACTTGCAAAAAATTATAAATAAATAAATGTAATAATAAGAAACTAAATATATGAATAAATGTCTTGATAAAACAAATCTAATTATTTTTAAATAAATGTATTCCTAAATTTATTTTTGAATGACTTTTATTCCTTTGTTATTATTTTTGCAGGTTTCGTCCTCCATAAATATATACTACTTTTTAACTGTGTTTATAAATATATATATATATATATAGATAGATAGATAGATAGATAGATAGATAGATAGATAGATAGATAGATAGATAGATAGATAGATAGATAGATAGATAGATATTGTCTATTACAGCTATGACAATTTCTCCATTTGACAGACCTTACCTTTAACTTTCGGGTAAGTTCATCTTTCTGAGATTGAAGTTGCTTAGCATTTTCTATTTCTTCTTTCAGTCGCACCATTTCCTATGAAGGACACACAGAAAGGAGGTTTTGAATGACATAAAAGCATAAGGCTAAGCTAATAAAACATACGAATGAAAAAAGCACTTCACTGAGAAAATGATCATATTGTATAACAAACAGCACCTCTTCTTTTGCCTTCAGTGTACACTCCAGCTCCTCTATTGTTTGGTTCAGCTCCGTTTTCTGGGATTTTATCACGTTGGTTTGACTACTCTGACTTTCCAATTCTGACACCTGCAGACCCCCCCCCCCAACAAAACAACAAATTGGTGGTCACACATTAGTTGAAATCACAAATTAATACAACCCTAAAGCAAAGAAACAAAGTTATTAAAATACAGAGGTGTTCACACAGAGTGATTTGCAGTGACAAAGTGAGCAGAAGTCTCATTTTCAACTAGATAGGTACAGAAAAGCTTGCCTAGACAAACTTTAATTTTCGATTGTTGTATGGAAAGGTATTCAAGGAAAATGTTCCTTCTCCCTGAAAGATATCTCTGAAATAAGTTTCTGGAGATATCTCACTGGTCTCTGTGACAGCACTAGACTGTGTAAACGACAAACGTGACAAAAATGTGACCGCGGGACACATTATTTGATCAGCCAATCAGAAGACTTAGATGTACTTTCTGTCTGTCAATCATTTTGCATGTTCTCATAATGTTATAGTTGAAGTGGTTCATTCAGGGTTAATGTCTTCATATTCATATTCATAACAGTTGTCAGCTGAAGGCACTATTTTGCTAGTTTGTGTTCGAAAACCTGTGTCGGTCTCAGCGCTATCTTTGGAGGACGTGTTTTGGAATGAGGGGGCGTCTAATTCAACAGTTCTGTCTCATGGAAGTTCCAGAAAGGCTAAAATCGTTTACAGATTAAAGGCCTTGTGTTTGTGTTTGTTAACGTTTGAATTTTTGAAAGTTGAAGTTTGAACAGTCTTGGCCTGTCTTAAAATTCTGTCAATATAAGTCTATGGTATTTTTTACAGATTTGATCAACTGGTGTGTGAAAACCGTAATTCTCATGAAATAAAAGCAAGTCAGAACAGTCTTAAAGGAATATTCCAGATTCATTACAAATTAAGCTCAATCAACAGCATTTGAAGCATAATGGTGATTACCACACAAAAAAAATTCTACCTGTCCATTCAGGGTGAAACTTAGAATTTTGATATTTTTAAATCTTTTAAAATAGGAAAATTCTAAGTTTCACCCTGTCTAGACTGGGCACGATGACACAAATGTTCTAGACCATTTGTTTGTGCTGTTGGCTGTAGTAGCACCAGCGCATGCGGTGCAAAATGGAGCGGGTCACCACCCGTCACAACGGACACTTCCAGTGTAGACAGCATCATTGATTATAATGGGTTATATTGCTTTTGACTTGATGTGATGCGGTGCTCACGTCTGAAGTAAACAGGGTGTTACAGTGAAGCACTTCTAATGGAAGTGAATGGGGCCAATGTTTTGAGGTTTGAAGACAGAAATGTGAAGCTTATAATTTTATAAAAGCACTTACAATAATTCTTCTGTTAAACTAATTTATTATTTGAGCTGTTAAGTTGTTTAAATCATAATTTTTACAGTCATTAGGGTTTTAGGTTATGTTGACATTACATCGTCATTGCAACTAAATTGTAAAATTTGAAATAACTTTGATATAAAAGATAGTAAGTGATTTTATCACACTAAAATTATTTTAACACATATTTTGTTTATGTCTTGAGGCTATACTTTTGAAACAGTGAGTATTTTAATGTTTACTGATTGGCCCCCATTCGCTTACATTATAAGTGCCACACTGGAATCCAGATTTTTGCTTTTTTTTAATGAAAACGAGGGGCAAGTCAAAATAAATGTTTGTGGTAATCAATATTATGCCACAAATGCTGTCGATTGACCTTAACTTGTATTGAACCCAAAACATTCTTTTAAGGCCTGTGCCAAAAGTTTGGTGTATCTAGCTTTTAGTCTCTGAGTTACAACTGATCATTTTCATCTTGGTTTAGATTTTTAAATCTTAGTTCAATTTGAGGTAACATGAGTTAATCATTGTCAGTGTGAACATACCACTGTAACATCAGATTTGGGATAATTAATGTTCCCTATTCATTGTTTCTGCAGTATGTGTAGAATGGTCCTTCAGTATAATACTGTGCCAGAAATGAGAAATGTGAGCGCAGCGTAGTTCTAGCAGGAAGACTAGCAGCTGTACATCATCACACCATTAGCTTTGTAATTCCTAGCCAATCACATGTAAGTCATTGCTTTATAAGGCTGTTCACAATCTATAACATTGCTGTTCCAGTGTGTTAACACGGCAACCTCCACCACCCCACCACCACCAGTTGAGTCCCGTCCTGCATGGGGGTAGGCTCCTCGCCCCTGCCTCCTATCTCCGGCAGGATATGATGGTTCCAAGTACAACTTTTTCGGACCACCAGACAGGGCTTACACCAAAGAGAGACATTACGTTTCTGTTTTATATTCATCAAGTAAATGTAATCTTAAATTTCACTCAAGTCTGCGAGTCTTCCTGAGAGAACAATACTTTTGTGAGCAAGGGAAGACTGAAACATCAGATTTAGGATAATTCATTATTCTTATTTAATTTCTGAATGCATTATTTCATTTGGCAATTCATTGTTATTTTGTTATTTTACATTGAAATTGATCCCCTTTATTTGCTCTCCTGTCATTTTAATTCGGGGTACACTCCCTCTCAGGAAAAAAGAAAGCAAAAGAGTTCGGGGAGAGACTCATGCGCATGTACTGTGTGTGCATAGTAAGCCGTTTGGCCGACACTTCCAAGAGATTAAGCAAGAGTTGAAATACACCAGTTGACTGTAAACCGAGTTTTAATTTATGTTATCCATGCCAATTGAGATTGGAGAGTCCACCGTCACGGACATTAGAAAATAAGGGTTACACCATCATCCTTGTCGTCTGCTCACTAGAGAATATACCAACAAGTGTCTAGTACCAACTATTCAAAGACAAGACTCGTTCAACTAAAAATCCCAGGTTATGATGTCTTCATTACAAGGGATTACAAATTTGAATGGTCAACCTTCCTCTCCTCACCCGTTTGTGTAGCCTTTCGGCCTCCTCCTGGTAGGCAGCTAGCTGCTGTTTCCATTGTTTGACATTGGCTGTGGACTCCAGCAGTGCAGCTGTAAGCTTGGCATTGTTGCTCTTTAGTGCTGCAAGTTCTGCTTCCCAGTGTTTGTTGGTAGTCGGGCTGTAACAAAAAACAATTAAATGAAACATGAATTAAATATCCTTAGCTGTTTGAATCTAGGGCCCTTTTTATACCTGGCATTAACATGTGTTTTGTTTTTGGAAAGTATGTGGATTTTCTTAAGCTGCATTTACACCTGGCATTCCAGTATGAAGGAATAGATATCAAGTTGCACATACCTGTGCAAATCGGAAAACAGCAGTTCTATAATATATATTACTCAGGTTGTCGTGTGCAATTATAATCCGTCCCTGAACACCTCCTAATGTAGTTTCAGTGATCAAATAACACTCTGATTACAATGTGTCTTGGGTGAATTTACACCTGATCAAATGCTATATGATTGTGACCTGATCACTGAAACAATATATACCAGGTGTAAAAGCCTAAAAGCATTCATTCTACACCATTGTGATGACCACAATGCTGAAATACATTGTACTGAGGGAGAAGTGTTTGAAACACTGACTGTAATTAAAGTTGTATTTTGGGTGAGTACAACGGATTTTAATTTGACCTTTCTGTCCAAACAGCTGTGTTTTACCAGCACTTGGATGAGGTTCAAAAGTAATTAACAAGTATTTATACCAACTCAGAGATCCAAATTCCTTAACATTTGCATAAATATTCAAGGAAAAAGTTTGATAGAATGTGACAAGCTGAAATAGATCAATGTTCTCATGAGATATGAGACAGTCTTAATGGAAAAAAAAGGACAAAGAAAATTATTTGGTTATGTAATGACAGAAAATGCATCCAACCCCCATTCATCCATCTGTGTTCTCATGTACTGGAAAAGAAAATCAAGCATAAATTTACAGTGCTCGATATGTGCAATGTTCCTTAAGTACTTGCAAAGAAAATCATATTTTCAAGTTAGATCATTTTCGGTACTAGAGTACAGTAAGTTATTTAACTCATTATGTATGATTACATTTTTAATTTACATTTATACATTTGGTAGATGCTTTTATCCAAAATGACTTACAAAAGAGGAATAATACAATTTACAGTAAGTGATTCATCTTAAGGAGACTGTAGTACGAAAAGTGCAGCATTACAAAGTTTCAAATTGCATCAGAAAAATACTATTATTTTTCTGAACAGAAATACCAGAACAGAGAATAATATATACAAGAATAATACATATATATAAGATAATAGACACAAGATAATATAAAGTATATGGTACCACAAGGCACCACTCATTTTTAGACCTCCTTGTGGGAACGTAGCTTTGTATGAATGATTTTATGTAAACTGGTGCAGACCCAGTGACTGTTCTTTATGCCAGCATTAGAGCCTTGAACTTGATCCGTGCGGCAACTGGCAGCCAGTGTAGAGAGACAAGGAGAGGTGTAACTCACACTCTCTTGCGTTCGTGGAAGACCAGACATGCTGCATTTGTGATCATTTTCAGAAGCCTAATTGCACATGCAGGAAGGCCAGCTAAGAGAGCATTACAGTAATCCAGTCTAGATATGACAATAAAATGAACAAGGAGTTGTGTGGCATGTTTAGAGTCGAAGGGAGATGCCAGTGGTGTGCTTCACTCAGATCAGAAATACTACAGAACTTTGTCACTCAGCCAGAATTAGCTACCTAGTCCTATAGAATTAACATTCCTATAACTACATTTTTGTAAACTCAGTTTTACATGCCGTGTTCTACATTTCGCCAGTTTCTTGGTGGAATTTACAGTAGAGGCACTACAACAAATGTGCATGTTATTCATTGTTATTCACACAAATCACGAGTACAACGGCTGATTATGACTATATAAACACTTATTTTTTTGCTCTATTGATCACACACTGCTGTGTTACTATGTAATGTTGCTATGTAAACACTTTTACTCTAACACATAATTTGAAAAATCTTGTAATACAGTCCCACCTACATTTACATGCTTATTCTAACATGATTATCTTCCACGTTAGTTCACCTGATAGGGTGTTGGACTTTGGACATGGGAGACTGAAGCTTGCCCAGCCAAGCACGTAAACTGACATGCGAGCCAAAAGCATCATAGAAGCAACACAAAATGACATGATTGCTTCAGAAAATATGCTATTCATGTCACATTTGCTTACAGAACTTTATCGGTTAGGTTTAGATGTTGGTTTAGGGTTAGGATGTCTGTTTCGTTGAAATCTAATTTGCTTTTAGGACAATTATGGTTAGGTTTAGGTAATTTTTTATGTTAGGGAGGTAGGTTTTACTCATTAAAACCTCCATCTAACATTTACTTTAAAACTTTGTCTGATTACGACATCATTTCACTCACTTTTGGCGCCCCTATCTGGCCATTTCACTGGGAAACTGCATCTGGACATTTCACTGGGGGGTTTGGTGGGGTTGCAGCGTGAAGCGTTTACATGCCCCTGGTTGAAGGTAATACAACTTGAGCAAAATGATCACACAGGAACTCAACATTTTGCTACCAAATGTTCTGGTAACCTGACAGAAAAACGGCATCTCTCATCAGACATTTTTGCATCAAATCAATTGCGTTCACCTTTTCCTGTGGTGCTACTGATGCCACTTTGCTAAAGTGCTTAAAAGTTTGGTAAGCACAGAACGATTTCAGCTGTAGAACTTTTTGACCTACTTTCACCAAATTCACAGTGAGATCACATGTGAGACTTGATACAACAACTATTATAAAACAAAGTTTGCAAAAGATGCACAGATTCTCACAAAAATTACTGGCAATATCTCTCTGTTATTGCATATATTTTCAGTTCTTTGAGAGTTGCTGCAATACCATTAAAGCAGAAAAACTGAAACTGAGATGTTGTCAAATGGCCAGCAAACACATAACCAGCCCACAAACCCTCCTCTCATACCCCCAAGGACTATGAGGAATCCTAGGCTCTGACATCCTGCTTAACATCTCATCTCACATTACCACCTCCTCTCTTTCCCCATCCACGCACATGCCAGCACAGCTTAACCACACAACCGTCACATATGACACATGTATGGAGTGTTTAGTGCTTGTCGCCTACGCTAAGGAGCACCGCCAATTTCTTTTCATCTCTCCCAGTGCCACCACCTCTGCTGTGCCTGACAGGATCGCTGCCTCCCCTGATCCCCGCTTTTACAGACAACACCTCAGCCCACACACTCCTACTGAAGCTCTGACACAACAGGCTGGAGACACACATGGCTATAAAGCTTCTCACACGAGGAGAGGAAATGCTCCTCTGCAGGTGACAGAGAGGAGTGAAGGAGAGAAGAACAGAGCTTCAGCTTCAAGCAAGCAATGCAAAGAGAATGAGGGATCTTATCCCGGTAAGTGAACAAATGTATTTTATAATTTATTGTACTCTATTCAAATGTTTGATCAGTCCAGATTCAACTCAGTTGGCTGGGATTGATTAGATCCTCCAGTCCACTTTCATTATTTGAACACTAAATAACTACTTTGATTTTGTAACTTTAACTTTTAGGGCAAGCTATTCAAGGAAACATAATCTCAATGGGGAATGTGTATAAGGAATATTAGAATAAGTCTCTTGAATGCTGTTTTTTCTGTTCTCAATGGTTTTATTTTGATTATATAAACAGAATGCTTTAATCAAATTCCTTCTAATTGCTTATTTCTCTAAAAACTCAATTTCTAAGACCGTATTTATTCTGTAATTGTTTATTTACAGTATTTTCATTCTTTTTTAATTGTTTATTAGTCTCTGATGTATACATTGTTTTCATGTAATAAATATTGCTTCATACAGTACATCTATAAATTGAAGTCTCTTATTAAAATTTCTTGTCATTTAAATGCTTTCGTCAAAGACAAATGTCACACATTTCATTTATGTATATAATTTATTTAATTATTTATGTATGTATAAACAGGTGCACATAAGCATACTGGATAAGGGGAGTATGGCTGTTCACATTGCATAAAAAGCAGCACAATATCAATGTGACTGTCCTTCAAGCCATCTGAATGGAAATCAGTAAATAATCCCACTGGAATCAATTGTTCCCCTGCTCAGAGCCCCACCAGCCCAGTAATCCACATGCACATCATGTATAATGCACCCCTAGTAAATGTATACATTTTAAGTCACCAATAAAATTGATTCTTTTCAACACACAATGCAAAGACCAGTCAGTAATGACATTTAAAGACTATTGAGTTGTGTTCCACACATTTGGCTGTACATCTGATATCGCCCTTTAACCCAAACTGTAAATGTGATGTTCTGTACTTTGGTAGCTGCCCAACCAAGCCCTTAACACTGATTGAAATGTACTGCAAAAGAGTGCACGTGGTTGGGACAATTGCTGTTGGAAGAAATGACTTCAATTCACCCACCACTTAATAAGCCAAAGCAGAACAAATTCATTACACAAGCTAATCTACAAATCATCTGCACAGCACTGATCTTACACCTTTCTGATTAACTTTCATTCTGTATATTCTCATGGGACTTTTTGTGCAACTCATTTGAAATGCTCTAATAATGATGAATACTTTACTTTAAAAATCAACTAGTAATGATGATCTAATTGCTGATTAAACTTCTGATTTATGATATCAGTGGTGTGAATCAGGCTTGGAAAAACTGAAAGGACTTTTCCTCAACTTTCACCTTACGCACATCAATTAGACGTACAATAAATTCCACTGTTGAAATTCAAATGTGAAGACTACATCATTCAGAATTATTTGGAATGTCATGTTTAATGAACGTATTAAACTTTACAGATATCAACCTTTGAAACAAAACTTGATACAAAAATAGACCATAAAACAAAGTTACAAATGAATCTCCCCAAAAATTCCAGGCAAGATCTGTTTTCCAAAAATTGATTTGAAAAATGAATCATTTCAAAGCACGAGAAGTAAGAACACAACATCATTTAGAATTCAGCTGAGAAAAGTATGCTTACTTCATCTGTCCAAAAACTATAACAGAAAATCTTGTTGCACAAGGGTTGCATCAATAAAGACATTGTATGTCAGACAGCTGTTGTGAAATGGTGTTATCAGTAGGAGACGACCCGACAAGTTTTAAACACGTGTCTGAAAAAAAAACAGATAAAAAAGACCATATGAATTTGTTCAGAATAAATGAGTTCACATGGAAAAACACAATCCTGATAGAGGTCAACAAAGAGGCTGTGATGACTTAGTAGCTTGACTCACTAAGTAAGACTCAGAAACTGATGACACTGCCCCCATCTTCATAAGTCATAAAACGTGAAAACGTGCCACTGTATTATATAACTCTGGCTATGTGAATGTATTGAGTTCTGGTGCTCATCAGAGTTCTGGGTTCGAGTACAGCTCAGCTTATGTTTACATCCAGAACCCCCCCCCCCCCCCCCCCCCCCTCTCTCTCACCCATGATTTTCTGTCTCAGTGCATATCAATACAATGTGGCAAAAAAAAAAAAAATACATAGCCTATATTATTTGTCACTGAAAGTATATATATTATTCATCATAGATAGACGAACAGACGGACAGACAGAGAGATAGATAGATAGATATGTACTTATAGTTGTGTGCTTCTGAAAAGCATGACAATGAATCTGACGAAACACAGCTCATTAACTGATGTCTGGCTGAAAACTGCAGTGTGGGTGTTTGATGCTATTTGGTTCACTGTGAATTTGAGTCCAATAATCGGTTGGTATTTTTCAAGTGGCAGATGAGAGTATAACATTAACCTGAAATGATTTAAGAAACAGTGTGATGCTATTTCAGAACTTGCAGCACTGGGTTGTTCAACTAATTAGAATTCAAGAGACTGTGAAATGGCCTCTAAAAACAGCATTAGAGTCAGACCAAAAACTGCTCGCTACCTAAGATAATTCATACTCATATGAGTATGTATTTACTTAGAAAGCAGATAGTTTTTTATTTACGTTCAGACAATTGTCTATATTAGTTATAGTAACGTAAATAAAAGTGGTTCAAACAGTGCAATGAACTTTGGCACTACTTTAATTTGACTTAAAACTTGTATGCAGCAGCAATTAAACTTTAAGGTGAAGTGGGTGTATTTTTCACTGTTGAAATATAGTACGTTCCCAGTTAGATTGATATTGCAAAGATAACTAGAAGTATAAGTAATATGTGTGTGCAGCGAAGCCATTATCTGTGTCTTTGTGTGTATGTGTTGCTATGGCAAAATTAACTGTATCTGTATGTATACGTATTTTCGGACAGAACCGGATGAGGGTGGGACTTAAATTGTAAGTGTGTCAATCCTAAATCAAATGGCCATTTTTAAATGTAACTATATAGAGCTACACAGATGTAAATTTTCAGACAAATTCGCCATTCCCTCTGGACTTTCCGATGGGTTTTTATAATGGGGTTTTTCAGTTTATGGGAAAAATAAGGTCTGTGGTAATTTTGAAGCCACAGTGTGTTTTTTAGAAAAAGTATGCAATTTAATACGGCTTAAAAATTCTCGTTTGATGTATGACTGTGTGTAATTTATGTTGTAGAACAAAATATCCATGTATCGTCAAGTAATGTTTACCACAAACCTTATTTTACTCATAAATTGAAAAACCCCATTGGAAAATCCAGAGGGAACCCGTGGTGAATTCTCTTCTTGGTTTTTTAACTACAACCTGAACAGCTCTATTGCATTCATAGATTTCATATTTTTAAATATGGCTTGTATAATCCATAAAGCATTATTATTTTATTTAAAAAAAATTATCTTACCAGAAGCTAATATGAGTTGTTAATTGTAGATTACGCTCTTCATCCAACAAACAGAAAGTACTAATAATCATAAATCATTCCTTTAACATCTGAAATACTGTAATTGTCAACAGTGTGGCATTTACACACTGTCAAAAAAAAATCTGATTTTTTTACTCACGAGTCACAACACAGATCAGATGTTGATGCACACATTTAAACAGAAAAAAACACATGAGAACTGATTTTTTTCTCATCCCATGTGAGCTTCTTCCAAATGTTAATCAGATATATAAACGTTATCTGGATGTCTGACCTAAACACTCCTAACTGATTCTCCTAATAATTCTGACTAGCGATGTCAAGCAATTGTGAAATGTCAAGCACACATTTCGCAGCAAGGAGAAACAAATGTTAAAAGAAATGAAAATAAATCATTATACAGTAGGTACTCAACCAAAATGATACTCTTTACCGTGTGCAGTACTGCCGCGGTACAACTTTAAATAGTCACACATGAGACTTGTTCGCAAAATCACCGCCAAGAATGGGCACTATTGGCATCATAGTTTAGTAGTGTGAAGTAAGTGAGAGTTATTATGATTAACGTTGTTGATTTTGTTATTTGTATTGTATTTTTAACATTTTGATACGTACAAGGCGATTTAACAATGCAAAATGAATTGCTCGAATGCCAGCATTTTTCAAAATATGAAAACTGCTGTTTCATAGATATTAGTTATTTAATTCTCTTCCTGAAAATCAAAACAAAAATACATTGTGAACATTCATAATTTGATTTTTTAGACTTAATGAAAAACAACAACAACAATGCATTTATTTAACAGTGTTAACCTTATGTTATAATTATTGACCCAGTTAATCGAAAGTGGTAGAATAATATTGTCACATATTCCGGACGACTGGTGAAGGTCCTCAAGCTTGGACTCTGTTTTATGTCTGTGTTATATTTAGTTACTCTGTTCAGTATATGTTCTGTGAATCTGTGTAATGTTCTTGACAACCACTAGAGGTCGTCATCCCTGTTTTCTGTTCCTTGTTCCTGTTTCCTGTTTGTACTCTGTTATGGGATTTGTAGTCCATTGCAGTTCTGTTTTGTCATTGGTTTGTTTGATTATCTGTTCCAAGTGTTTGTTATTCGTTCAGAACAACCGACCACAATATGGATTTAGTGGCTGAAGCTTTATTTTTGCTTTGTCAAGGGACTGACTTGATTGAGGAGTACACACTTAACTCTGGTGAATTGCATTACTTGGGGTGAAACAATGTTCTACGATGAAGGGCTTTTATCGTTTTGGGCTAAATTAATCGTTAACATCCTGTCTGTCAGGAGTTCATTGCAAGCTCTCTTTAGTGGAGTTTATCGACTACACACTGAGGCTCTCATTCTCCTTCTTCACAGTGGGTTATGATGGAAACTCCACTGTGGCCAAACACACCTCTTAATTGCTGCCAGCATTATCGACCAAGGAGGTCAATTCCCCTGCTGCTGTAAGCACCCGAGCCAGTTCCAGTTCACGACCCAGCGTCCCCGCCTGCCATGGTCCATGAGCCAGTGCCCCCGCCTGCCACATTCCACGAGCCAGTGCCCGACTTGCCACGGTCCACGAGCCAGCGCAACCGTGGTCCACGAGCCAGCGCCCCCACATGCCATGGTCCACGTGCCAGCACCTGAAGCCTCGGCCATCCCAGAGCCAGCGCCCTCAGCCACGGAGGCCGTTCCCACAGCGGTTCCAGATCTGCTCTGGCATTCTGTCTGTCCGTCAGCTCTGTCCTGGTTCCCTACTCTCTTACTCATCTTCACACATGGATTTTGCCCCTCCTGTGTTTGAACGATTTACCCCTCCCAAGATGGAATTTGTGGGACTCTGTTTTGTGTTAAGGAGCTTCAGGAGTTTCTTATTAGGGAGGGGGCTATGTCACTGTGGCAGGGCGGAGGACGGGGCCGGGCCAGGCCGTGATTCTGCACACCCGGCCCTTAATCGGGCTGATCAAGCCCGAGAGAGTTAAAAGCAACCAGAGATGATGGTTTGAGAGAGAGAGAGAGAGAGAGAGAGAGAGAGAGAGTTACGGGCAACTGCCCGAAACCTGTGTGTGTTTTTTTTTTTTTATTAAATTATTATTTATATTGTCAAGCCGGTTCTCGCCTCCTCCTTCCCATTGAACTGTATTACACTGGTGCCGCAACCCGCGAAAGAGGAGGGATGCAGGGGTGCTGCCAGGGGCAGATGAGACCCCTACCAACCACTAAAACGTGGTGGGGTCAGAGGACCGCCGACCGGGAGCAGGGAGGGGCTTCTGGCTGACCGCCTGGAATGGGAGAACCGCTGCCAGGGATGGGGAGACCCCTTCCATCCACCGAAAATGCGCCAGGCATTCCGTCTGCCAGGGGCCTGAGGACTGCCGCCGATCTGCCCAGGGAGGCGCAGCTGTTGTCTACTAGAGGGTGGAGGAGTAGCCGAGGACCAGGCGTATTGGAGAACCGGCGACTAAATTATTTTATTTTTTCTCTCTCTCTCCAGCTGCCACTCCACGTTGGCCTTTCCCTCTCTTTTTAAATAGTAGTATTGTTTTAGTAGGGTATCATCACCGTTACGGTTCCCGGAAAAGGGAGGGGGGGTGTACGTCATGCCAGGGGCTCCCCAGTCTGAGAGAACGAGGGAGGAATGTGGCAGGGAGGAGGACGGGACCGGGCTGTAATTCCGCACACCCGGCCCCTAATTAGGCTGATTAAGCCAGAGAGAGATAAAGGTGACCAGATACGGCGGTTCGAGAGAGAGATATGGGCAGCTGTCCGACCCCTGAGTGTGTGTTTGTCTTATGTTTAAGTTTATTATTCAAATATTATTTATATTATTAAGCCGGTTCTCACCTCCTCCTTTCCACTGAACTGTGTTACAGTCACATTCCGGACAACTGGTGAAAGTCGTCAAGCTTGGACTCAGTTTTATGTTGATGTAATATTTAGTTACACTGTTCTTTATTTATTCCAAGTGCTTGCATCTCTCCTGTGATTACTCTCGGCAATCGTTACAAATATAGAGTGGCTCAAATTAAACCCCTCTCAAAAGCGTAATGAAATATGTTGCCTACAAACAAATGAAAGCCAAGTCCATCAGAAAGGTTTACAATACACTTGAGGCTGATTTTTGAGTAAATCATTTAGTTAAATTATGTGTGCAAAATAGCAAAATGCAGTGGTATAAATGTCAAGAGCGAACCTATTTCCGGATGCGAATAGCAGAAAAAGACAAGCATGTTTTAGTTTATACGCTATCACGTGTGCAGAAATATTCTGTAGATGTACACTCTAAGGAGCATTTAAGCCTCTATGGAGCATTTCAACGTTTTTGGAATGAAGACATATTCACATAATTACCTCTGTGATGTCATCGGTAATGTTGTTGACAGACGGGCTTCGCTGTGATCATAAATCATCAGCAGTCAAGTTGGCTAATGAATACAAACATGGTGATTGTTACGTGTGAATAGGGTTGCAGCGGTATACCGGTTTCACCTTATACCACAATTTGAAAATTGACGGTTATCATACCATGTACATTTGCTTATCTATGGTATTCAGAAAAAAATGCAACCGGATGGAGAATCTCACATGCACATCTCCTTTCCTCCTTGTCTGCCTGTCAGACTCGTCAATTTGCGACACACACAAACAGACACACACACACACACACACACACACACACACACACACACACACATGCACAGCAGAGAAAATGACAGAGTGAAGCAAGGTGAGGGGGTCTGACATGAGTGTGTGTGTGTGTGTGTGTGTGTGTGTGTGTGTGTGTGTGGAGTACAATCTGCCGAGGCAGATTTAATGATAATCTCGCAAACAACTAAAGCAGACATGGGCAATTTACGGCCCGCGGGCTGGATCAGGCCCTCCACATGGTTTAATGTGGCCCTCGGCTCATTTATCGTAAAAGCGTTTTTTTTTTTCCATTGGATATTTCAGTTAACTTGCATTGAGACCTAACGCGTCTCCACAAGCGGTTGACATGTTCAGCGTTGCCAGAAAAGAGACGCAACACCCCCAGTTTGAGATTTATACTTCGCAAATTGGAAATATTTAGCCTAATGTTATACTTATTTTGTACAATCTGGCAACCACGTTTTCTGTCTCTCACTTTCCCCTTTGAACAAGCTTAACGATCTGTAGTACAATATTCTGCTCAAGGGAAAGTGTTATACGGCCAAAAAAAATTAACTTTGCTTTGCGACAAACATGAAAAGTTCTATAAATTTCATTCTTTTATATTTTTTTTTATTAAAACAGACCCCTGATGTAGAGAGTGTTAAATTGAATAAATTAACAGGAAAGTAGAGATGGTAAAATACATTTATAAGCTCATCCTTTATTCAGTTTTTAATGCCTGATAGAAAAGTATCTACCTTTGTAGAGCAATACAATACTTTAGGCAATTGCAGAATAGTCTCACTAGTCACAGACACACTTCAGAAAATTGAGTACACAACTATTTCTGGGCTTAAAAGATACAAAAACCAAATCAATGCAGAACATTGTAGTACAAAAGTGATACAATGTGTCCCCCTATGCACTACTTGAACCCGATGTGGTCCCTTTACCAAAATAGATACAAATATTAATAATTACACACCATCACCTTTACAAATTTGTTTCAGGATTTTACACAAGTAAAAGTAACTGTTATATTTTGACAAAATGTTATAGTTTCATATGAAATAATCTAAAGGTAGACTCTATTAGACCTCATTTTACATCAACAGTGGCAGTTGTAGTTAACGTTTCAAGATATGTTTCAGCTAGTATTTATTTTTTCATAAATACTGTAATTTATTATTAAATTACTATTATTTAAGACTAGCACACTGACCTAACTATGATAACGAGGAGCATTTCCTTCTGTGTAATATGTGTATTATATTAGTTAACAAACGGGATAATAAAGGGCTCATATAAGTAAATATGCTCTTCAATTTTTAAAAGGGGGGAGAGACAACTTACTGTAGATTTTGTTGTTGACATCAACAACAAAAATAATGTCACCATGAACAAAACTATGCAACATAAATGGAAATGCAACCCAGGATACATTAAATACAGGTTATGTTTAATCTATGGCAGGTTGACACTTGATGTCCAATGTAAAATCTGTCCTGAAGCAAAACCAGTTGAGAAGCACTGAGATAAAGGTACAGACAGGAGCAGTCTGGCTGGGCTGTCCTACACCTACAGTTTATGTTAATTATTAATAACCATAGGACATTACTTTAAAAGCTCACACGCTAATGTTATTATTCATTTAGTAGTTTGTTTAACATGCTATGCTAACATGTAAACTAACATGCTTTAGTTATATAACATGTTATAGTTACATGCAATTTTTATCATGTTTATAATTCTGTATATTATAATTCTGTTAGCTTTCTTATTTTCTATTTGTTTTATTTTCAAAAGGGATACTTTTTTACACATACTTCAATAAAATAAATGGTTTCGAGTTTCAATTATAATAAAGTGTTTGCTCAAAAATAAATAAATAAATAAAATAACCCTTCTGTTTTCACTGATAATACTAATTGTGTAATACCGTGATATTTTCTGAGACGGTTATCATACCATGAAAATCTCATACCGTTGCAACCCTACGTGTGAACTGTGGAAAAAAAAATTAAAAAGTGGAAAATATGTATGATATACTATCTTAGTTAATGCTCGTCTTGACAAGATCAGATTTCAGAGATGCACACAATAAACGGAGACTGCAATGTGGCCATCCAATTTTTGAACTTAAAATCACAACGTGTGCATTTTAATTCTTAAATTTTACACTTTACTCATACTGGCTTCACAGGCTCACCATTGCATTGTAATTCTGGAAATGTTCATTTCAAATATGGCTTTATACTTTTGGATAATTAGTCTAACAAATATAGTTTTTTCTATTAGTCAGTAGAATTAGTTATTCATTTAAAAAGTCTTTATTCGTACCTTATAAGATATTTGACCTCAGGCACATTCCTAAAAAGTAATTCATAGGTTAAATCTCTTGAAAAATGTTTAAGAGTGGCTCTTTGATACTATCAAAATATTGCTTTGTTTGTTTGAACATCCCGACACACTCATCACGGCAACATTGGTGCAAGCAATGGCATGAGTTTCAGGTGGCCAAAAGGCAGATGGGGGGAGTGTTTAGGAAGACTGTTTGAAAACAGTCATTATTTTTGTCATTCCTTTTAGTACCACTAGTGGTGAAGAAATGAAACACTTCACCTACAAGTGATTTTGTACAAATCAAATTTTGATTTTGTAGTTTAAAAATGTAAGATGTGGTCATAAATAATGATGAAAAATATTTGACACTATATACCAGTTACCTGTGTGCAAGTGTTGGCGTAGTTGGCGACAGGTCTGATTGAAGCATAGAACTGGGCGACACATCAGAGAGGGAGATGTCATCGCCAGTGCCGTTGACTCGGCAGAGGTCAGCTGTGACGGGTGGAGTCAGGGGGGAATGAATGTCAGCAGGTGATTCCTGAAAAATTAGTGAATTATTCATTTGTTGCACTGTCACATACTCATTACATCATTTTCTTCTTTTACATAATCTTTAATCTACTAATTACAATGGGGGATTTAGGAAAGGATGAAATGTTGAGGGAAATGTTGCGCCCAATCCCCACTGATAGTCCAAGACTGTTGTTGTACTGTATGAATAAATGCAAATGGTAATACATTGATTGTACAAAACAATTAAGGATTTGGATTTTCCAATTATTTTTACAATAAGTCATTCACATAAACCACTTTTTGTTTAAATGAGGATAAACTGGAATATGGGAAAATAAACTAGAAACAAGTCTGAGGTTCTCCGTGAATGACTATTTTTAAAGTTTTGAATGAAGGACAGATTACCTAGGCCTACTTCACCCTATTATCCCTAACAACTACACAATCAACATGAGGCCAAATCCTGCAGACATTAGAGGACAAACCTGAGAGGGTGAACTTGTCAGCTCCATCTTTTCTAGAGACTTCTCCTTGGCTAACCTGGCGGCTTCCTTGTACTCTGCAAATTTATCTGCAAACTGAGAAAAGAAATACATTTCAAGTGTTTAAAACATCATATTCCACATTTCGTGAATTGTTGTTATCTTTTTGGACATATTGTACATTAGGTTTACATATTTGTGCTATCTGCCCATAAAGTTAAAGGGATAGTTCATTGAAAACTCTCTAATCATTTACTCACCCTCATGCCATCACAGATATGTATGACTTTGTCTCTTCTGCTGAACACAAACAAGTATTTTTGGAAATATATTTCAGCTCTGTAGGCCCTCACAATGCAAGTGAATGGGTATCAAAATTTTGAAGTTCCTAAAAGCATATAAATGCAGCATAAATGTAATCCATATGACTCCAGTGTTTAAAACTTTCACATTTGTGTAATGTGATGTGGTGCCTGGAAGTGAAACTGGAGATTTATAGTAGAAAAGGACATAAATATTTCTGAAATAAAATGTTTCTCACTCACACCTATCATTTAACTTCAGAAGAAATGGATTTAACCACTGTCATACCGAGTCATATGGAGTACTTTTATGTTGCATTTATGTGATTTTGGACCTTCAAAGTTCTGGTCACCATTCACTTGCATTGTATGAACCTAGAGATATTCTTCTAAAAATCTTCATTTGTGTTCTACAGAAGAAAGAATGTCATACACAAATATCCCTTTAGGTATGAAGGAGAGATCAAGTTCTGTTATTAACAGACATGGGTTGATAGACATGGAACATAATAATAGGTTAACTTGTTACTCTGTTCATAATTACCACTGTTTACCTTTGGCACTGAAATGTGTGGCTTCATAAACCAAGGTTAATAGTAGTACAAACCCCCTTTCAAAAGTGGCCTTTATACGGGGTTAAAAAAAGATGTTAACCCAAGGTTAAGCACCTTTTCTAACCAGACACTAAGCAATAAAGTTGTCATGGTCTAGTCTCCTTGTCAGATTTAGGTTCTACCTGACAGCACCATGGCAGTATCGTCCTGCCTTTGTTTGTTGTGTTCCCATTTGGGTGAGCACACAGGTCCGGTTCTTTGGAGGTGTCATGGTTCTGTCAACTGGTCAGTTTGGCTTTTGTCAGAAGAGGACCATGACATCATCATCCCCTGTTTGTCTTGTGTTTCGTGTTTTCTATGAGTGCACAGGTCTGGCAGTGGGTTATCGCTGTGTACAATCTGCCACTGTGTGCCCTCCGGTGATGTCACGGTCATGGCACCTTGCCAGGTTATGTGTTCGCCTTATGACGACCGTGGCATCGTCGTTCCCTTGTCTGTTTCTTTCAACGCGTGTTTACGTTTTGCCCTTATGTGTTTCAGGGGTCGCTGGCAAGCTGAATCAGTGTTTCCATGGGAACTCTGATTGTTTCCAAGGGAACGCTTATTATTACAACCTTCAGCTGCGAGTGTCACCTGCCATGTGTTTGTTTCTCTTATTTAAACCCCCACGTGTGTCATGTCCAATGTCGGATCATTTTCTACTGTCATTGTGACTGTAAAGGTTTTGTCTGCTGCCAATAATTAAATCTGTTCTTTGTGTAGTTGGAGCAGGCTCATGTGTTGGTTGGTGGCCTGTCTCTAGAGGTGAGGTTTCCCTCTAGATCGCCTTCACCTGTGATCATTTGCCCAGTTTTTCTGTGGAGGAGGATTCCTCACTTCTGCCCAAGTATCGGGGGAAACCGGTCGCCTGGGCTTGACTTTGTAAAAGAACTCTTTCTTTTGAATAATAAACCCAATTGAACTATTCCCTCTGCTTTTGGGTCCTGTCCTTCCTCGCACTCTGACACAAGTGGCACACATCAGGACATTTTATTAATTGAATGGTGTCAATGTCTACAATGTCACGTGGTTAGCCCCACACGCTGTGAACTCTAATTGGTCTAAAATCCAGCTTCTCATAACAGTGCATTTGACATTAAATATATTCTGAATGTGGAATGGTTTCACGTTCAGTGTGGACTGACAAATAGCTTTTACTGAAAACTTACTGCATTTGGTTATGACACTTTGAAATGATGTACCAGCAGTGAATTGTGTACCCTTTGTTATGTAGCCAAATTGTATCACCATGAATTACCATGCTGGAGCAGGCAGCTTTATGGAGGTTAGTGGTTGTTTGATGATGGTCTAGCTGGGGGATACATAGCTGTGCTGTTTACCAGCATAATTCTTGAAGCAGGTTGACCAGCATGATCTCTCTGATAAAGCTGGTTTACCAAAATATCTCTGTTAAAAAGGAAGCAATGGTAACAGACCCCAATATACTGTAGGCTGTTCCAGTTACAGCCTCCTGGTCACTAGAAAGACTGCAACCTTTGCCTCTGAGACTCCAGTGAGGAGATTTCAGCACACTTTGGGTTGAGGGATTGTTGTTACATTAATGTTTACATATCAACTGTTGAAAATACAACATGAAAATACAACATGAGTGAAAATACCTACAGGCTGGAGATAAGTGAAGGTCTGTACACTGTAAAAAAATCTAATAATAATAATTCTCAGGTAACCCTAAAAATTTGCTTCATGTGGTAACAAAATTAACATGTTTTTATCTGACTAAATCAACCTGACAAATAAGGTTACATTTTTATGATAGAACAAGTAGAAATAGATCCTTGAGGTAAAATTTCCATGTTACCACTAACAAGTGTACAGTAGTGTCCTAATGCTCATAGTTTGGGGCTTGTTATTTTTTATTTTATAAATTTTTTGGGGATTTCTCCCCTTTTCTCCCCAATTTGGAATGCCCAATCCCCAATGCACTCTAAGTCCTCATTCCGGGTGGTGGAGGACGAATCTCTGTTTCCTCCACGTCTGAGACTGTCAATCCACACATCTTATCACATGGCTTGTTGAGCGCGTTACCGCGGAGACCTTACGCATGTGGAGTCTTCACGCTGTTCTCTGCGGCATCCACACACAACTCACCACGTGCCCCACCAAGAGTGAGAACCACATTATATCGACCATGAAGAGGTTAACCCAACGTGATGCTACCCACACTAGCAACCGGGAATTGGCAACCTAGCAATTGGTTCTTTAGGAAGCCTGACTGGATTCATTCAGCACGCCCTAGATTCGAACATGCGACTCCAGGTGTGGTAGTCAGCGTTTTGCTGAGCTACCCAGGCCCCCCCTGAGGCTTATGTTATTAAAGGAATAATTTATGCAAAAATTTAATTTCTTGTCACTCAAAACTCCTATGACTTACTTTTTTCTAAAACACACACACACACACAATAACATTACGCAAATAATGACTTACATGTCATTCTGTTTGTGTCACACCACAAGTTTATGGCATCAGAAGACTAGGAATATAGTGCAATAGTCAAATGGACAACTTTTATTCATTTACATGATATGGAAAAGAGTGACCAGGATATTTTTCAAAATGCTGTGTATGACTGAAGAAAGAAAGTCTTAGGGATTTGGAACAACAGTAGGGTAAGTAAATTAATACATTTCAAAATAGTTTTAGTAGTTTTCATTTTTTGATGTTCTATTTATTCAAGATCAAATATGAATAAATAATAGTGATTTTTACTCACTTTTAATGAAGTAAATATACAAGCAAAGGAAGCAGAGAAATATGAAAAATGAGAAGAAGAAGAAGAAGAGAAGAGGGGGTGAGGTTTTCTACCACCGGCTCTTTGCAATGCATCATTATAATGCAGAGGAGCGAGAGATAGATAGATATTGGGACAAACTGAGAGAGAGAAAGAAAGAGTGGAAAGCACTGCACAGAAGAAGCTTCCCACGCACCGATGACTGTACAGCTGCTCATTAGGGCAAAGTGTGTAGGTGTTCCCCCGCTCAGAAACACAGGGGGTGGGAGAGAAGGAAAGAAAGGGAGAATAAGATCTCCAGAGACACACATGAGAGTAAATGAGAGAGATAAAGAGAACAAATTCCACCCACCTTGGCCAGATGATGCTCGGAGGAGAAACCCAGCCCATACACTGTGTTGGCACGGCTGTCTGCCCACTGCCCAAACTTCTGTGACGTCTTCGTGAAGGTCATGTTCGGGGTAATAGTGCTGTTTATTATTGCCTGTGAGTTGGAAAAGGATAGAATAGCTCAGAAAAGCAACAAAATCAGGCTTTCTATCTAAAGAACATTGGAAAAAGTCAAAGCACAGTGAATTGTAAAAATATGAGCACCTCTAATTCACACAGAGATAGTGGGTTAACATAAGGGTTAAGTTAGTATGGATTGATTAACCTAATGGGTCAACAGTAAGAAAGATTGTGTAAGAGTTAGATATATTAGAGCAGGTAATAGTTGTGTCTAAGGCTGGGTGATATGGTTATCACAATATACATTTCATACCATTAATTGACTCAACTGAAAGACTTTCTTTTGCCGCTCCACACTCCAGCTCAGAAGGTGGCGGTAATGCACCATAAGCTGAATTGCCAACCGCCAATAAACATCACAAGAAGAAATTATTTCTTGTCTAAGAAAGCAATATAGATAATTATAAAATGTTTAATTAATTATTGTATGTAAATAAACAACAAATGTTTTTGTGTCAAATTCGTTGTTGTCCCTTACAAAAAATCTAGAGTTCTGGAAAACTAGTCGCAAACTTGCCGCAAATTTGCCACTCATTATTTTCACATGCAAATTAGCTAGTGATTCACCACAAATGTTTGCCAGAAGTTTGCAGCTCTTAACCGGTAGTGGTAAACAGGCAGCAAACCTTTGGCAACAATGGACCGTTTGCGGCAAGTTTGCCGCAATGCTAATTTGCATGTGAATATAAACAGTGGCGAATTTGCTGCAAATTTTCCATGAACTCTCGATTTTTGTAAGGGTTGTTCAGTCGATAGCTGTAGTGCATACCAGTGCTCTCTTGTTCGCTACACAATGATATTAGCCAGATAGCTAGCTGCTAGCTAGTGGTTACCTATCCTCATTACTGGTTTCCACAACAGCAGGGCTATGTAGCTGCCAGCCGGCTAATAATTCCTACAGGTTGATTTCATGACTGTGATTCAGTTAGCTAGTTGTGTATAAAAATTTTGCGAATTGTTTGCATTTTAGTGACACTCACCTGATCCAATTGTCGAGAGCATTGGCTAAATATCAAAACATATTCAAAAGTTTATCATCAATATTGAGGATTTTTTAATATATATATATATATATATATAAAGTATATTGTTTTATTGCCGAGCCCTAGTTGTGTCTTTGGTTCTCTCATATGTGTGCTCTGAAACAAGCATGTTCACAATGTGTTTGTGTGTATGATCAGTGATCAGTGTATCATAATGTTGATCAGTGATCAGCATTAAAGTAAACATTTTTTCAGCATAAATTTATCAGCATAAATTTATTTTAAAAATGCTTAAATGAAATGGGCTGGACAGAAAAAATGGATGTTCATAAACACTTAACTGCCTTCAGTGAATCTCAAGATGTCTCATGCTTTATAAGACTGTGAAATGTTATTGATGAACAGACGACAGTTACTGCCAGTGAATGTGTTTGTGTCGGTGTGAATCTGAGAGCAATTAAGTAGGGAGGAAAGAGCGCGAGAGAAGAGGTGTGCTGTGAATTTGCTATGTTGCAAATATTTTGTGGAACTTTCATGGTAGCTTGACTGTCCAGAGAGTAGCAAAGGTACCAACAATTGTTGTCATCTACACTACAAAATATAATATTCGTAATAGGTATCTTTTCCCAATTTTACTGTAAAAATATCCAAACATCTAAGATAAATTTACATGAGAAACTAAATTGCATAAGATATTAAAGAAATATTTCACCCAAAAATGAGAGAAAACTCCTTATATTTACAATATAGTAAATATAGCTAACAGCCATTTTTTTTTTTTTTTTTTTTTTTTTTTTTTTTGCAGTGTACAATCATTCTTGGGAAAGGGAAAGGATGCACTAAAGTGTAGCGATCAACAAAGGCTGTGTGAAAAAAACCGCCTACAGCACTCTCATACACCCACACACTTCCAGTACAGGGCCAATTGGCCAAATACAAACATGTAATTTTAAGGGAGAAAATTGACAGTGGGCTACTAATGTCAGCTTCCTGCATGTGTTACACATGTTATACAATCCTTTCCTCAGAGTGGTTCTGAGTTCTGTCCTCTCTATACTATCCTCCCCCTCACCATACTGTGATGTAAGATTGATCACACTCAGACAGTCCCAGTATTTATCATTCCCACAGCTGTTAAAATGTTACCCTATAGAGCACAACAGTACAGTAGGGTTCCTGAAGTAAAAAAAAAAACATATTATTTTTTGCAATAACGTTGTTAAGTGATGATATATGCTTCAGTAGAAGTCATATGTGAGTGTGATTTAAATTCCATGTTTAAAAAAAAAAAAGCTGAATTCTTGCACTACCCACAGTCCTAAAGTGTGATCCACCTATCAGAGAAGTAATTTTTACCATGGAAATGGGAATCACAGCTCAATAGTGGCTGAGTGCTTCTATAACGCATTGCAAAAGACTCAGTGAATCAGTCTCCCTACACTCTCAATAAGCTTTGCTGTGCTGTGTTTTCACCAACAAGGGCGAATTCTTAGAATTTCATAATGTATCATGGCTGATTCCATTACATCAATTGTAATGCTTTATGGGATATGTAGTTCATTCCCTCATTTAAATGTATAAAAAATTTAAAATAAAATAAGTCTTTTAGTTCTGAGAATACTTTTTGCTTCAAAAAATGATTGGAATGTTGTGATTCATCTCAGAGTTGATTAGTTTAGCTCAAGGCCTAGAACTCTTTATTAAGGCATTTTAAATGCCTAGGAAAAATGAGATATTTCTGGAACCAAAGCCAGTGAAAAGTGGGCAGTCACTCTTGTGCTCTGCAGATCCCTGTATCCACGTAGATCCCTCAAAGTACATATAGGTGAAATTAAGCTTTAAGCATACATCAAGTAAAAAATATGATAAGAAAAACTGTAAAACAGTGTCTAGAATTCAAGTATAGTAAAATACCTCAAGCTGTAGTTAGCTAATTAGTGCTGCTTACCAAGGCAAGCATCACTATGACTATTCCTCATACTTGGGGTAGTCCTAAGTATTGAACTTCAGCACATATGCCTAACTCATCCTGATTGTGCTATGGACATGAATGATACCTTTATTCATGTAGCTTGTTAAAGAAAGATGTGCTATTACTTTTCTTGGAGTTACAAATTAATTTTGGTAGAAGTTGAAATCGCTAAAATCCAATAGACTTAGCCTACATTAAAAGAGGAACTCAAGCCATAACTAGGGACCATAATATCACAGAGACTTGGTGGTGGGCAATGTTGACTTATAAGTAGCCCCCCCCCCCCCCCCTAGTAACCATGTAGCAATGCCCTAGCAACAACCTAGAACATCCTAGCAACCAAACAGCAACACATTAAAAACACTCAGAACACCTTAGCATCTACATAGCAAAACCCTGCCAACCACCCTTCACACCCTAGCATCATGGTGGCAAGTTTTACATGGACAAACCACTCACAATTTTCTTTAGAAAATTAAAAAATGTAGCGTTCAGAATACTAACATATTGAAAACAAATCCATGCTAGTGTGTGCTAATCTGCAGCAGCAGGACTGATTTTTTTATGCTGTGCTTTAAAAATTATTTGGAGCAAACCTAATGAAGTGATCAGCATGTGCAAATGACTAGCTGAGGAAAGCGTTTTCATGCGCTCGTGCAAGTGGTGCTAAGCTACTGCAATGCTAAGTATATTGAAGGTGTTTGTCTTTATTTTCAGATGCAGACGGATTGGCTCTGCGAGAGCTCTAATCAGAGACCTTGCAGACTGCTGTGTATAATCACTCACTCCAGGCTTGTAATTACTTGAGAAAGGCTGAAAGCTGTACAGTGGGTGGACAGGCTAACAACTCCAGTGTTGGGAAAAGTCTGATTCACACATTTGTAATTTGCCAATGGGTGAAAGGGGGTGAGGTGTTGAAGCTACAGCCTAGCAGTTAGCAAATGTCTCCACCATGTTGCATTGTGTCACACTTTCGTGTTTGAGTCCAACTAGTGTTATTTGCCCATCTTTTTCTCAATATTACTTTCTGTAAACTCTCCCCTGTAGCATGTAGCTTCCAAAGCTACATTGCACAAAATAATTAAACCATAGTTTTCAACAGCTAAATGCTACCCTTTTGAAAAGTAGTTAGCTATATTACAAGTTACCAACAAAAAAAAGGTAACTACAGCAAGCCATTAAGGGGGCAATATCTTAAATAGCCTAATTTACATTTACACACTAGTTTAGTCAAAAGCATTGAGCTGTGATGAACAGGGGTATTTCATAAAATATTTAAAAACAAAAAAATACATAAAATGCCACCCTGGGATTTAGTGAGTGAATCAGTGAATAATTTTTTTACCTGTTCAGTTTCAAGAACCGTTCAAACTAGCTGATTTGTTACATATAATGTATCAGACAGAGGGCATCTTAGGAGAGTTTGATTATTGCTAGTTTGGAAATTGTTTGCTGGAAAAAGTAGCTTGTTGTTTTTTTTTTTTTTTTTAAAAAGCTACATTATTTTAAAAACAGCTGAGCTATTCTGGCCTATAAAGGTGAAACACAGTAACTAAACTGAAACTGAGAAAAATTGCTTTAAGAGTGGATTATGTACTGTAATGAATAGTTGAGCCAAACCCATCTGTAACAGGTCAGATCATAGTCAAAGAGATCCGGTCATAACATGGTTTTGACAAAATTTGTACTTATTGCGTACTTATTTGCCTTTAACTGTCAACTGTCTTATTGTAGTTAAGTTAGTTGTGTCTTTACTTTAAAGTTTAACTTTATTGTTCCTATCAATAAAGTTGCAAAATGGTTAAAAAAAAGGATGTAGGATGTTACTGTTACTGCATATTATAGTTCAACAGTGGTTCAGATAAGGACAAGGCTTAAGTGACAAGCACCTGTCATTCAGAGTGACGGGACGCACAATCAGCTGCACAGTACAGACGTAAGGGCAGAGTAAAATGCAATTTACACTACATACACTGAATAATTTAAGAATTTTGAAAATCTGCGTAGGGTCCCCAAAATGCTAGGGCCAGCCCTGATATCATGTCATGCTTTACATGAGCTATTCGATCAAGGTAGCATCCTGTGAAATCCTTCAGGCCACTGTAAGCTATTACTAAAAATACTGGACTTAAGATCAGACTCTAATTACATCAACCAGACTGACCTCATTCCCTGGCCCAGTCTCATGAGGAACAGAAGCAATTAAATACATACTGCTGCATGTAACTGTAAATATAAATATTTCAGTAAGAATAACGTTGTAATACCACCACTTTTTAAGCTTAATTCCTTTGATGGTACCGAATGATTACCATATTCATGTACCATGATATTTACATTGTACTTTAATGTCCTTTAAAGAACACCACGGTACATGACCAATTTACAGTACATGATATCACAATGGTACTTTTTGTTAGTGTTGTTAGATTCCTAATTGGAGCAAAGACCACCAGTGTAGAGTTTAAACCACTATTGAAACACTATATTTTCATGAAAAATGTTGTGTTAGGATCTACGCTAAACATGGATCAGACAGGATCAGCAACTGAACAAACAACATGCACTTGTGTAGGTGTCAATAGTCTCAGTGTAAAGTGCACTGGTCCACGTGTTATTTCTGTCTCTGAAACCAAAAGCTATGGGGAGGGTTGTGAATCCCGACTCACAAGCACATTCATACATGATGTGGGAGCTATTTTAAATGTGCTGCGCGCCCTTTGCTAAACAAGTGGAAAAGGTGGAACTGGGATTTAACTGGACATGAAACACATTATAAAAACCTAGTTGTTAAAGGCAATATTTTATAGCATGTGCACTCCAGCAAGAGCAATATTTGTCATGGATAATTGGCTAATTAATGGCCAACAGTCTCCACTAGCCTCAAGGTTTTGTCATTTGGGCAAAACCATATGACTGATTTATACATATTTGTAAGAGTATAGTAGAGGTACATTTCTTTTGTGGTCTAATTCAAAGTTTTGTGGACAATTACACAATCTACATCACAATACATGGATGAACTATAAAAGCCTGAGAGTAAATAGCCGATGACAAGATGGATGGACCTATTCCAGGAGATGTAGTGTTGCTACTACTGTTTTTAATGATATTTCATGGAATATCGGGCCATTGCATTCACTGTGTAAGGTTGCACAGCAGTGACCAATTCAAGTGCATGCTGTTCTCCACAGGGAGAGTGAAGTAATCCACTTCTATCCAAAGGAATATTTTTATAGCAATCTCTAGCATATAGACTCTGTTACTGGGTCAGTTCTGTGCTCTTACAAACCTCTTAAGCACAAATGGGTCCTGCTGACTCAACATGAAGGAAAAATCATAAAGTGTAGAAAAGCAGAGGCTGAAGCTAAAGTTTGACAAAATGCATCAAACACAAAATATTTTCAAAATTGTAAAAGCATTATTCGTGATTATCACAAGATGCTTTTGCTGGACCAAAGACAATACTATAATCTCCACTATAAAATAAAAGAGACCACATTACCTTTGATCCGTCCAGGCTAATGATCCTGTACACATTTCTGGTACTGTCGTAGAAGTAAGATACAGTAACCGCATGCTTGCTGGTAGGCATCCAGTTCTTCTTAGTGCTAGGGTCTATCTGGAAGACGTGTGCCCGGGTGCTGTAGATGGGCTGCTCCCTGAAAGGTAGGAAGAAAAAGTGGTGAACCTCTTTGTGCCTGAGCACTGTGGTCTCTCCAATGCCGCCAGGTGCACTGGATCGACCAGGCAGACGGATCACCATTTCCCTATCCTCCATCTTGCTTCTAACCACAACCAGTTGCGCCTGCTCTACCCAATCAGACACATTGGTGCCTTGCTTCCAGAGTGCAATGCAACCATTCAACACACTCTGCTGATATGGACATGCCAGCTGTTTAGCTAGGGTCGTGTGAGATGGTCCCTAAATATAGTCAGGGACGCAGTTATCTGTGCAGTCCCACCCCTCTGGACCTGATCTTTGCTGTTGCAACTACTTCTGTACACATGTTGGACCAAGCGAATAGCATACTAGGGCTTACTCTTTTCCCAGACTGGTTTAATTTTATAATCCAAAAAATAGGAAGGTACGGACATAAAATGGTAAATAAACTTCTATTAGTCCAAGAGCAGATGAGGTATTTCCTAAGCATTCCAACTTTTATCTAGCTAATGCTGCCCATGGAATACAATGATGGGCCTATTTAATGGTTTTGATTACAACATAGTTAATTGCAAAAGCCAACAACAATCCTTTTATCCTTACCCCTTTTTGCTTTGTAACTAGTAGCCCCAAATTAACATGCAATATATATATATATATATATATATATATATATATATATATATATATATATATATATATACAAATAGTTAAAAATAGAAATTTAGACTGTTTATATCAAATTGTTTATTATGTTTCTACGAGTGTTGGTTTTTGATGTTTTTGGGAGGTTACAGACATCACAGCTGATTTTCTGCAAAGCTGCTTTGGAACAATGTGTATTGGAAAAAGAACAACTAAAATTGGACTTAAATTTAAATTTTAAAATGTATGTACTGATTGCCATTGTCCCATGTCTGCCAACCATGTTGAGTGGCCCAAACACCATCTCCAGCCTGACACTGAACTTTGGTCAGACTTTAGGAGTGAATGCACTTGGCTGCATAGAAAAGCTAAAGGATGCTCCCTTGCTCCCTATTTAGTGAATGACTTGACCTCCAGTGTGCTGTCTGTCTGTCTGCACTGGCCTCAGAAAAGTTCAAAATGCACCTTATATTCATATATCTCCATATAAAGCCTCTGAAGGCAACATTTCTCAACTTTTGTATGCACCCATTGATTCTCAGTGTGATAATGCACAGTAAATATAGGAATTCTTTAGGGAAAATAGCCCTTTGTCCTAGTCAGTGGTCATTGTGTTTAACGTTGCACAATAAATTGCTAAAATTTTCAAAATGGCATATCAAATGAAACTAGAGACTCTACTCTTTTGACTCAAACAGGTTTCAATGTAAAAACTTAATGAGGTTTCTTACCAGATGTAGTTTTGTTGACTTTTCTCCCAAAGACAAACTCCGCTGAGATTGGCTCCATGTTGTTTTGACACATGACTTGGTGCATCAAAAGTTTAACCCTTTACTGACAGCCCAGAGTGTCCTGAACTTAGGTCAGTCAGTTTAAATGAAATGAAATTATGAATAGTGTATAGCGAAGACAAAACACACAGTCCACGCAGAAGGATACGGGTCGCAATAAGTTTACGAATCAAACATACAGGATGCCATGCATAGAAACAGATTACTGTTACGGTCAGTCTCATCTCATGTGCACATAGTACCCTCTACTAAAAGAGAATTATTATTGAGTCCCAGTCAGGTGAGATGATTCTCAAAGTGGACTTTATCTATTTCTGAATGACTAAATTCTCATTATTAGTTCTCACAACAACCCATATTTTAAGTGACGCATTCATGCTAGGTCACCAGCAATTAGCATTCACAAAGACTGAACTGGTAAAAAAATCTGAAAATATTGTCAACCTTAGCTGTTCAAAAGGGAAACTAACAAATTACATTGAATTGTAAAAACCCAGGGCTGTCAACTTTTCGCCACATATATGGGATGCTTGAGCATTTTGAGCACTTCACGTCTTCATTTCGGCCAAAATACGGGACGCTCCAGCTAATACGGGACAGTTGGCAACACTACTTCTCCCCTAGGTGCATCCAGCAGATTAGACAAGCCCTACTAAAAAAGAGGTTTAAACAAGCATAAGCTTGTTTGCTGGATTTAGCTAGTTTTGTAAGGTCTAGATGGTCTCCCAGCCGGGCCAAACTGGTGCTCAGCTGGATTAATTACTTGGCTAGCTGGTCTTCCTGTCTTAACAGTTAACAAGTACCCAAAACCAGCCTGACTAATCTGGGAGACCAGCTAAGACCAGCAAACTAGATTTGGCTGGTTTAAGCTGTTTTCTTCAACAGGGAGGAGGAATACTGTGAAAAGAAAATCTCATCTTCAAGTTGCAGGTAACTCCAAAGAGAAATGTTTTGCAGAGATCTCAGACCAGCATTTAATTTCAAAATCTCAACACTGACTATTCCATAAGACACTGGGTTTAAAATCAATGTAAAAGAGCATCTGTTACCCCATTTGTATCCATCAGCAGATGGAGGCTTTCCATACCATTTACAAACCCTACAGTCCTCTGACCCAATTCCACAGATAACACCCCTCAAATCCCAGAAAGAATCACACTCAATCGTAATATACTCTAATATGCCACCCTGCTTATCAAATCATAGGATCAGAAGGAGACACAATAATGGCCAGTATTCCAACCACATATAGAGACAGATTGTTGTTCCTATTTCAAGGACAACTAATCACCATATTCAATGACATTAGCATGATTCTAATCATCTTCTATTGGGCTGATGTGTAGAAATGTGAAAGCAGAACAAGAGAGAAAGAAAAGGAGCAGTTTACTTGGAGTAAAGTAGAGAGAGCTGCGAAGTATGTTGCTCGGCAGATAGAGCAGTGCTTACGCTGCACCAGGGAGGCAGAAGATCTCTGAAGAGCAATAAAGGCTCATTGCATAATTTGCATTTAAATTAATTTAAAATTCAGCAGCAGTCACAGAAATGGGTGGTTTACATGACATGCTTCTTCATATCCAAGAGGTCATGGTTATATAAAGATAAAAGGCACTGTACAAGTGAAAATGTGCAGTTACCTTAAGGAGCAATTTCTACCTGACTTGATCCTTAAAAATGACTTTTGTTGGTGTAACCTAATGAAGCCAGGTTGATTTGGTCATATTAAATAATATGTTTACTAAATTAAACCAGCTAATATTTATTTTAGAGCACATTTTAGGTTACCTAACCTTTTACAGTAATGTCACACACCGTTTTAAATCTGTTTTAATATGTCATGAACTGAGTATATTGGAATTATAATCAGTGCTCAGACAAGTACCAGAAATGAATTAACACTGTTCTTAGGGAAAGAATGAAATAGTAAAGAGATTGGAGCCAGTGATACAAGACATACAATATTGCCACTAAGTGTAGCTGACTTGAAAATGGTGATCTTTTACATTGTAGATATTTTATTTCTGTTTTAAAAGATATATGCTTATGCACATTTTTATGACTGAAAATGTCATAATTACAATGTAGAAAAAAATGCTTCGTATTTACACTCACTGAGCACTTTATTTGGAACACCTGTACGAATACTTATTCATGTGATTATCTAAACTGCCAATTGTGTGGCAGCAGTGCAATGCATAAAATCACACAAATACGGGTCAGTAACTTCAGAACATTTTCACATCAACCATCAGAATGGGGAAAATATGTGATCTCAGTGATTTTGACTGTGGCATGATTGTTGGTGCCAGACGGGCTGGTTTGAGTATTTCTGTAGCTGCTGATCTCCTGGGATTTTCACACAAAAAACATCCAGTGAGTGTCAGTTCTGTAGACGGAAATGCCTTGTTGATAAGAGAGGTCAAAGGAGAATGGCCAGACTGTTTCGAGCTCACAGAAATCTACGGTAACTCAGATAACCACACTGTATAATTGTAGTGAGCAGAATATCATCTCAGAATGCACAACACATTCGAACCTTGAGGCGGATGGGCTACAATAGCAGAAGACCACGTCTGGAACTATATTATGACATTAGTGTACCTAATAAAGTGCTCAGTGAGTGTATTTAACCAGTATAAGATCTTTCACACCATACTGTATGGCAGGTTCAAGAGTTAGCTCAGAAGATGTGACAAAATTAGGTTAAAATACAAAATATTCAAGTATTTTACATTTTCTTAGTAGCCAACAGTATGTGCAGTACAACTACATGATCTGAAGTTGTTTGCAAAGATTTTTTCAAACAATATCTTTTCGAGGTTAAATGTCAACCACCCATGCAGAAAAACAGGCTGGAGGAACAGCCTGAATTTAGAAAGAATAAACTAGATCTCATTCTAAAATGTTTGAAAAAACAACACCACAGAACATTCTGAAAAGGTTAAATGCTTGAAAATGTTGATACAAGTAATTATCATGCATTTGCTTGCTCAATATGAACATGATTGATCACAAATTCCAAAGCACACAATAATATCCAAAAGATGAGACTGTTCAGAGTGTATTCGATGTTAAAGTTTACAGCTGTACATGTTAATATAAGATGCATTACTTTCTTGCATTATTTCTTATATTCTTATGAAAAATTTAACAACAGAACAAGTGATATATTGTCAAATACATAAATAAAGCCAACCATATACAAACACTATAAGGGAGAGGATTTCACACCACCCACCTTGCTTCAACAACCCACCACCATCAGGTTTGATGTCTACATTTGAATTCACATCTTTCTCCTTCATGCATTCCATACAACACCTGCTTTCTTGGCAAAAGCTTTCGACCAAACAAAAGCAAATTACAATAAATAAATACAAATAAAGAAACAAATACTAAAGTATCAAGAATAAGGCTTCTACTCCATATGTATATATAGTATATGGATAATGAGCAATTCTGTCTGTTACATAGCCTGGTAGAATGTTTGCTTTTGACTGGATATTGTCCAAATATTTAATTTGAACAACTTTTTTAAGGTAAATGGATCACAGATCCTTGTACAATATTTATCCCCTGAATCACTCCTGGTACATTGTAGAGGTTAAAGTACAGGAGTTAGGAAGGTTCCTTTGTTCCACTGCAAATGGAGATATGGAGCATGTTGTACATATGCATCTCTAAATTACTTTAAATTCTCAATGCATTCAGTAGGGGGCAGAACCTGTAAAAAGCCCCAACAGCACCTGCCATGGGACTATTAGCCCCACTATTGAATTAGTACAGTTGCTGTTCAGTAATGACTACCAATTCAACACTTTGTAGCGTGTTATAAATCGAATCGCACGCAACAAAATTTAGTAGGAAGGGAGGAAGTTTTTTCTCTTGAGGTATAGTCCATGAATTGCCCTTGCGTCTCTCAATACAGATTATTAATTTAGAGGGGGGGAATTAATTAAGAGCGAAGAAGCAATTAAAGTTTTTTAATAAAAGACTTTGCCTTTATTATGCTATTAATTATGCTGAAACCTCAAGAATACCAATACTGATTTAATTACTTGACAAATAATCTGCAAATATTACCAAACGAGTGATCACAGACTACCCTGCATGTGGGAAAATCGATTTATAAATATCTATACATATTAGGGCTACCCATTGAATAGTTTGTATACTATAGTTCATACTAACATTAAAAAAGTATAAGGTCACTTTTATGTAAATGCATATTTCAAGACAATCACACAATTGTATTGATCAGGATGTGCACATGCAGTGGAGTACTGTTGAAATGTAGATTACATAAGCATGACTAGATTAAAGGCCCTTGGCAGTGCAGCACATCAATATATGAAATTACAAGGTAATGTTCATTCTCAGTGACAGAGTGCATGGTTTTTATCATCTTGCCTATAACTACATCAAACAAAGCGGACCAGTAGATTGCCTCAGAATGAACTTCAGCCAGTGGACAAGACTGGTTACACCTACTGAATGAAATATTAATGTAAAAAGTATTCATGTACATAATAACCAATTGTGCACGCATTATGAAGCATTTCACTTCTGCGATTTCACGAAACATGATACATATATATATATATATATATATATATATATATATATATATATATATATATATATATATATATATATATATATATATATGTGTGTGTGTGTGTGTTTGTCACTACATATTTAAGTATATTACACACTGCATATATTTATATTAAACAATTAACCATTATAATGGAGTATTTTTTCTAATGTGCACACTGTAAAGGACACTAACGGCTTCCATATACCGTCAAGCAATAACACCCTATCTTCATAAAACCGGGAATAAAACGACCATGCTCTTTGCAGCAAATTCTTACGTTTTGCTACTACAAGCAACTTACCCCATGTCTTTGTTTTTCCCTCCTGAGACTAGATGAGATTTCTTAATCGCCGAATTTCTTCTTCCAGCGCTGTTTAGATGCGGTATGTGCGTTCAATCCCCATCAGTCCGTCACACTGTGAGCAGCGGCATTCTGCGTCTCTCATTACACGCTATGTAGGCTGTCAGATGCGCTGGATGAATCCCACGGCGAATTGCCCACTACTACCAATTTCAGTTGGTTTGGCACATGACAGGTGCACCTCGCATCTCTGTGGTTATATATGATATTTCTAGAAGAAATCGAGGTAAGGGTAACGCCGAGGTGAATGAAGAGCCCCCTCTCTCTCAGTGGGCGTGTGCACTCTAAAGATGACTATGTCAGTCGATGGTCATAATAACGCACTACTACACAGTATCCCATAATAACGCCACCTGGTACGCTTTTTCTCATTAAAATAACTTTCACGCTTTTTATAATATAATTTTTAAATCACCATCATAGTTCACATAAGTACGCATATCTTTGAATCATATCAATTGTAATGCTAAAAAATGCCATTAGGGGCCGTTCACACTGAAGATGTGTTTGTGTTCGTCCGCGTTGTTTTCCCATTTTTGTCCTATGTAAACATGCTCTGACAGTTGCACCGCGTTTTAGACGCCGTGTCAAGTTAAAAAGAACTTAACTTTTAAAAATGGGTCTCGGGACACGTGGGTACTGTCCTTTTCGTTGCGCTCCGTCTTACTCTTTTTTTATTTTATTTATTTATTTTCTTTTTATTGGCAATAGGACACGTTCGATTTGAACAGCCCCTTGCACTGCAACTAACCCGGCGTATAACATTCGTGTATTCTACTATCCTCCACTTCAATTTCATTATAGAAGCAGTATCGAGTTTTGATAATAGCCGCCCATTTCTATCTCTTTAGTATCTAAATCGTCTAGGTTACTAGTGTAACCCCCATTCCCTGATGGAGGGAACGAGTCGTTGTGTCGATTGCAGTGACACAACGGGGTCCCTATTCAATAGCGCAACCTACACTGAACCGTGTTACATGATCTGCTGATGCTGATGCAGCAAGCTGTAGCGTGCCAAAGGAGCATGAGTATCAGACTGCACGTAACCCTCCCCAACACCCCACTAAGTCCTCATATTGTTTTTATTAGGTTCCCGGCATCCGACCAAGGATTCCCTTGGGGGGTGGGAACAAGCGATGTGGCAAGTATTGGAACAGGCAGCACCAGCTGTGGCCTTTTCCTCTCTATGTTTCTCCTCACAGAGTGTTAGATGCGGCTGGGGCCATCTAGCTATAACACACATCAGGGAAGGCGTTCTTTTCCAGTCATATTCTTTCAGAAAAGATCCCACGGAAACCACATCCTGCCCTGCTAGGGGAGGTAAAAATGTGGCAAATACGTCACATGGGTTTTTAGGCCACATGTGGAAGTGGCGCGGTGGTAGATCCTACCTAGCTAGGAAGGAGTTGCTACAAAAAACGGTGACCGGGGGGGCAGAAGGGACTGCCCAAGGGAGACACGGGTCCGCCGACAGGGGGACCGTACAGCAGAAAATACGCACAGGGGGATTAATCAATGATGGCCAAACCCTGTGGAGCACCTATTCCAGTACAGAGTAATTAGTACCCATAGTGGGTCTGGTCGGGAATTCCTCCACCAAATTCTCAAGCCAGAGGGCTATGGAGGAAAAACATCCAGGGGGCTCAAGCTTTTGTGGACACACCTGGGAGTAAAAGTGCACGGGTTCGCCTCAGAAGAGGGGAAAGGCGCTATGCGCAAGCGGTACTCCCGGTTAGCAGTCACATGTTATCGAGTTCTACATGCTCGGACCTGAAGAAACACAGGCCAGGGCCGACTCAACCTTCGGAGGCTATTGATCTCACAAGGGTATTGGATGTTGCCCAGCACGCTGCTCTGCCCCTGTCTGCTAGAGAGGCACCGGTGCCCACGAGAATGCCATGCTCCTCATAGAGCATGCTCGAACACGCAAGGGGGCATGCAAAGCCTGGGTCTAGAAGGCCGGTGCAAGGGCGTTGATGACCTCGTGAACAAACATCTGATGAGGACAGTGTGCTGGTAGACCACTCAGATATTCCGCATCCCATCCAGGGGCCAGACGTGGAGGTTCCAGAGGTCTGGGTGCGGATGCCAGAGGGTGCCCCGTCCCTGAGAAAGAAGGTCTTTCCTTAGGGGGATTTGCCAGGGAGGTGCTGTCGTGAAGAGCATAAGATCCGAGAACCAAGTTTGGGTGGGCCAGTAAGGGGCCACTAGTGTGACTTGTTCCCCATCCTCCCTGACCTTGTACAGCACCTGTGCAAGTAGGATCACTGGGGGAAATGCGTACTTCCACAGCCCCTGGGGCCAGCTGTGTGCAAATGCATCTGTCCCGAGGGGACTTGCCTCTGACCTGAGGGAGTACCAGAGCGGGCAATGGGAGTTCTCTTGGGAAGCGAACAGGTCTACCTGTGCTTTTCCATAATGGTCCCAGACCAGCTGAACCACCTGTGGGAGGAGCCTCCACTCTCTGTTGAGCGGAGCCTGTCCACTGTTGTGTTGAGGCTGCCCATGGTATGAGAGGCGTGCAGTGACCTCAGTCGGTGCTGACTCCAAAGGAGGAGATGGCGGGCGAGTTGTGACATATGACGAGAGCGCACACCACCTTGGCAATTTAGGTACGCTACCATCGTGGTGCTGTTTGAACGGATTAAGACGTGCTTGCCTCGGATCAGCGCGAGAAACCTCTGCAGGGCAAGAAATACAGCCAGCAACTCTAGGCAGTTTTGTTGTGCCTGTTGCACACGGCGCCCCAACCCTGTTTGGAGGCATCTGTGGTGACCACAATGTACCTGGACACCTGCTGCATAGGGACTCCTGTCCGCAGGAAACAGAGGTCTGTCCAGGGGTTGAATAACTGGCGGCAGAGGGGGTGAAGATCACACGATACGTGCCGCGGCGCCATGCCCATCTCGCGACTTGAGTCTGAAGCCAGTGCAGAGTGAGCTAAGATCATCCAGTCATCGAAATAGTTGAGTATGCGGATGCCCACTTCCCTTAGCGGGGCAAGGGCGGCCTCTGCAACCTTCGTGAAGAAGCGAAGGGACAGGGACAGGCCTAAAGGGAGGACTTTGTACTGGTACGCTCTGCCCTCGAATGCAAACCTTAGAAAGGGTCGGTTTCGGCGCAAAATCGAGACGTGAAAGTACGTGTCCTTCAGGTCTACCGCTGTGAACCAATCTTGATGCCGGACACATGTTACAATGCGTGTTTGCATGAGCATCTTGAACGGGAGTTTGTGTAGAGCCTGGTTGAGAACTCACAGGTCCAAGATTGGCCTCAACCCACCTCCTTTTTTGGGTATGATGAAGTAAGGGCTTTAGAAACCCTTCTCCATCTCGGCTGGAGGGACAGGCTCTATCACATCCTTTTGCAAATGGGTAGCTATTTCCGCATGCAGGGTGCTGGCTTTCTCGCCGAGCACCGAGGTGGGGTGAATGCCGCTGAAACTGGGCAGACGCCTGACAAACTGAATCGCGCAGCTGAGACGGATGGTCCTGGCTAGCCAGCGTGATGGGTTGGAATGTGTATGCCACGCGTCCAAGCTCTGCGCGAGGGGCACTAAAGGGACGATCGTTTTTGACATACCCGGTGGGGCCTTGCAGCGGTGGGGAGCAGGTAGTGTTGCGTCAGGAGGCAAAGTTGCAACCTTAGGCATGTGTGCAGAGAAAGAACTCAAGGCACTTACCTTGCTCCACGTACCCGGTAGGGGGCGGGTTAGTGACTGAGTAGGAGGTCCTGATGAGGTATCCTCTGGACTCGTCAGAACCAGCCGGCCGGGGTTGTGAACACTGTACAGACATGGAGGTAAAGGTTTCTACGTCCAGAGTGCCACTTTGCCTGTAAGGTTTTGTTGGTGACCCAGGGGATGAGGAACTCGCTTTTATTGAAAAGTGGGTGCCGCAGCCTGAGGGGGGTGCAGCAAATGAAAATAAGGACACCAAGGATTCTCCTCCCGGCCCTCCATCGGGGGAAGGAGTGGTCTGGCTACCAACTTGCTGCTACCAGGTTTCTTGCTGCTGCAGGGGGACGCCCTCGGCGAGCAGACGGGGCTCGGCTGTGTGTAGTCTGGTGCCGAGGTAAAATGTGTTGGATGGCCTCCGTCTGCTTTTTCACCGCTGAAAACTGCTGGTCTAAGTCTTCAACGGTGTCGCCGACTAGACCAAGCTGGGAGATAGGGGCGTTGAGAAAACAGGCTTTGTCGGTTTCCCGCATCTCGACCAAGTTCAGCCATAGATGTCATTCCTGGACCACAAGTGTGGCCATCGCCTGTCCGAGTGCCTGTGCTGTGACCTTCGTGGCCCAGAGGGCGAGGTCGGTAACTGAGCGCAGTTCCTGCAGCACATCAGGATCAGGCCTACCGAAATGCAGTTCTTTAATTGGCTTGGCCTGGTGGGTTTGCAGGAGGGCCGTGGCATGCAGAGCGTAAGTGGCCTGTCCGGTGGTGATGTTGGCTTGGAGGGGAGTACTGGGCGATTCTGTCAGGTGGCCGCATTTTGCAGGCGCAGGCACACCGCAACTGCTTTGTCCACTTGGAGGACCTCCGTGTACATCAGGTTCAGACTGAATGAGCAGACCCGTGGGTGGCGGCCCAGTCGAGTCATCAGCATCAGACACCGCTGTGACACTCTCCGATGCAGCGGCAAAATCATCATCCAGCTCGCGGGGTCCGAGGGAGACATTAGACAGGCTGTGGGGCGAGCCGGTCTTGCGTCGGAACCGGACGGAAGCAAACGAGCGTGCAGGGTGGCGAGTGGTCCGTGGCCATATTCATGATAAAGCACAGCTCTGACCCATTCTTGCTGACTAGCAGCATTTTGTGTACTGTGTTCTGTGTACTGCCAGGGATTGTAGCCTATTTTCTGTCTGAAGGATGTCATTAAATTACTTCACTTACACATTTTAATGAACATTTGTGTCCTTGATATTTTTATTATGTGGTGACTGTTTTAAAAAAGCAAAAAGTCATGAGAGGCCATGCTACATTGTGAATAAAGTCACGTCTGAAGGGGTTGCAGGCACTCTGCTAGAGCTGTTAGATTCCAGGAATTTTTAGAATCTACTCCAATTCCGATTCTTAGTTTCAGAATCAATGGAATTGATTCCAAGGCTCGATTCCAGACTGATTTTCTTGAATCTCTTTCAATCCCTCCCAAAACGGGAGGTAACGTTAAATCTCATAATAAACAGTGCACGTTCTTTGCTGTATTTATGATAGCATGAATGACAAAAGATAGTGCCAATTTCTATTAATAGCACACTATTCTAGTTTAAATTGTAAATTCCAGAGGATGAATTTGCCTTTTTCATTATAAATTCTCCTCCCTGCCCAGTAGGTTGCGATATACACAAAGAATGCAATATTTATAGTAAAAAAGGACTTAAATTTTTATCTGTTTTTCACCCAAATCTATCATGTAGCTTCTGAAGGTATTGATTTAACCACTGTATTCTTATGGATTACTTTTATACTGCTTTTAGGGCCTTTTGAAGCTTAAACATTTTGGTACCCATTCACTTGAATTGTGAAGACCAAAAGTGCTGAAATATTCTTCTAAAAGTCTTTATTTGTGTTTTGCAGAAGAAAGAAAGTCAAACACACCTGGGATGCCATGAGGGCAAGTAAATGATGTGAGAATTTTAATTTACTATCCCTGTAACACTTCTGAAATGTGTAGTACTTTATTGTTCTTGGAAATAACACAGTCTGAACATATCAAGCCCTGAGAGGAGTCGATTCCAAGCTTTAGAGTCGATTCTCGATTCCCAATGCTCCGGAATAGAATATTCTTTTTGGAATCGATTCCCTGCCCTAAAATCTGCTTTGCGTCGTGCTTATCAAAGGCCTTCAGTAGTGCTGTATTCACAATAGTAGGGGGACCATACGTCCTCTTTTTCGGACCTTAAAAAGGCGTCCGGCAGGGATTTCTAAATTTTAAAAAAATATCCAGGATTCAGCTTTAGTTGCCTTAGTATGTGCATCTGGTCTAATACTTCATTGTGTGTGCACGCATATTTGCATTGCTTTAACCCTTCTTTGTAAGTCCTGCATTCTCACACACCAATTGGTCGATTATAAGAGGCTTGCAGCAACTATTGGCCAAATTCTTGCCTGTCAATCTCTTGATAAGCGCTTGCTAAGCGCTGTTGTGTTTGGCATCAAACAGTTTCTTGACAGTAGCAGCAAATGACAGCTGAGTGGAAACAATGCCTAAACGAAAGAGCAAATTTACAGAAGATTTGCACAAATTCCCATGCTTTCGTCCAGATCGAGATCCATGAGAAGCAGAATTTATGATATGTGAAGCTGGCACTTATGTATCAGTTGCTAATAAAGGTGCAAGTGATTTAGAAGCACACATTAGCTCTGCGAAGCATAAAGGGTCAGCAAAAGGTGAAAGTTCATCAGGTAATTTAACGGACAATTTTTTGCAACCAGGTAAAATGATCACATTGCTTAATTTTCCATGACCATTCAAAATAATATTAAAAGAAAATTAAGGGACACTCATTGTATCAAATGTTTTATTTTAGTACATGGACATTCAAAAAATTTGGGATTTCTTTTATTTATTTACATACATTACTTATGCTAATAGAGTGTCTTTTTCACTGTATTAAAGTTTGCTTTCATAGTAACACTGTTTTTAACCCCCCCCCCATCTTGCCTTATTGCTTAAGTTAATAAATAAAAGAATTGGTGTTAAATGATTGTCATTAGTGTGATTGGATATGTTTTATATGAAATACAGATGTAACGTTATCAAAAATGAAACTGAAAACATACTTATATGAATGTATTTTTTTTAATAACTTTGCATATCTAATTTATTATTATTCTAATTATTGTAGAAGGATTATTAATTCCTAGATTTTGTGATCTGTTTCATTGGATAAGATTAAGTTGTATGTGCACATAATTATCTTTTAAAACGTTGTAACACCAATGACAAAAAAGGGACACATTTGTTAAATAAATAATTAAAATAAAGTCAATTCTTACCATCTACTTTTAGTGCATTTTTAGGTCATTTTAAAAAATGTTCCCCATCTGTCCCTATTTTTTCCCTCGAATTGTCTTAAAATGCAACTTGCCATTGTAACATTATTTGTTTTTCCACACAGAACCTTTATTTTGAATAATATTGAAGTGTTGGCGCAATAACCCGGAAGCATTTTAGCTATTTTGATAGCTTGCATGTTTGTTGCTCTCTCTCTCTTTCTGTCTCTCAGCTGATCTGCCTAATTCGTCGGTGAGTATTTATTTTTTGAATTGAAATATTAAACACAGTTATTCTTAACATTTTACGTTTGCCATTATATAGGTATTCAAGTGTAAACTAGTAAACTGATGAAATTTGCTTTCGTGTGTCTGGCTAATCAGTTGCGTGTTTCCGTGTGGCTCTTTAAATTCAGTTAATAACGATTCAGTGATTGTTTTGGGGCAGTACGAACATAATAAATTACGTTTGTTTTGTTTTTTTATTTTCATGTAAATTTTTTTCGTAATCCCCTGACACGTTTTTGCTATATGTACTCTTGTTTGCACTATTTGCATTGTTCTAAATAATAATAATAATAATAATAATAATAATACTTATTATTTTATTTATTTTAATAATAATAAAGTTTAAACACGAAGCCACTTATTTCTCTGTCGAGGCAGTGAGTTGTCAATATAATTTGGTGTGATGGCGAATTGTATTGATCACTTTATAATGAACGTTTAATAGTTTTATTCTGCTTCTTGAATTCTAGGCTACATAATTTTTGGGACAGTAATCAATATGAGAGATATAATATATACAATGGTTACAACGCCTTAAAATACCACCTATTTCGGCTGGGTCACACTTACAATCCCCAAACTGACGTTTATTAGGTGTGATGTTGTTTGTGAAACCTCAGGCAATAGATGTTTGTTCCTCTGGCTGAGGAGCATGTTCCCTAGGGATTATTTCTTCTCCCATAAAGATGGGACATCTGATGGTTTATTCCAGCCCCTCTCCCAGCAACAGAGGGTTGAATCACATCTGAATGTATCAAAGTGAGTGAAAAGCTTGTTTCTTGTTTTCATCTGATAGTCCAGAAAGCTAGACAAAGGTTGGTCAGTCAGATCTTGTGTTCTCAGAGTTTATTTAGTATCATTTAACAAGTTGTTTGTCTGTCTCTCTTTAGCTTCTTTGGTCCACCCTTGAATGTACCTCCTTTCATTCCAAGCTATCAGTGGATTCCAGTGGAATCACCTGATCTTGCCTTCACAAGTCCAAATCGAGGAACCGTAAGCAACAGAAAGTGAGCAGCACTCTGGCATCTTGAACTTGTGACTGACCACAAACCACTGAAATTTGCTAATCTATATTTCAATGGGACATTTTTGTTCTCTTCCTCAAGTAGTATCTCTCTTTCTGTGCCAGGAGGAGATGCGATCAGAGTGAGAGTGACTTCAAGAGACAGCGCTTCAGTTCTCCAGGTCCTGCTAGAAATGCCAGCTTTACCTCCCAAGTAGACGCTAGACCAGAAGTGACAAGAGCTGTGTGCAAGTCTTATTCAAGACTCCCAACATGCTCACCTTCTGCCTCTAAACCAGCAGGTTGTGTGCCATCTTTCAGAGAGGAATCAAATCAGAGCCCTCAGAGCACCTGGCCACAATCATCAGTCAATGATAAGGTGAGCGTGTTGATAAAAACCATAAGTGTCACATGACCTCTAATTGAGGTACACAATTACCTCAAGTAAATGGAAAAAGTGTCGTCAGGTACAGCGGGGTCTAGAAGCCTGAGACCACTTTGAAAATCTGTGATGTTTCTCATTTAAACTTGAAAGTAAACAGAAAAAGTTATGGATTAAAAAAAACAATAGCAATAAAGAAGACTCTACACAATTTCTACATCAATAATCAAAATATAAACAGATTACCCTTCTTCCATTGAGGCACACAAATGCTCTTTGAAACATTTTTATCATCTGATTTTGCACAAACTTGTGGAGCCCACGTCAGCTTGAGTCAAAGCTGTCATAAAAGAAATTCTAAAATACTTTAAGAAAAATGTTTAATATGGGCTTTCAAAATTTCATATTAAAATACAGATAATACGTTTACTTAATTAGAAATGAATGCGAAATAGAAGCATTTTCACTAGTGGTTCTAGACTGTTGGACCCCAATGTTTGTCTGTTAAACGGATAACAAAGTTGATGTTGTTATTACACATGTAAAAGATAAGCAGTCAAAATGAGTACATTCATTATTACTTATAGTGTTTTTTCTTTCCCACAGCTCAGTCAGCAGATTCTCGACCTGTTTCATGCTTGTGAGCAACAGAATGATGATCTGGAAAAGAAGGAACGTTGCCGATCACTGCTGCAGAGTGACATCCAGACAATCTTCCCATGTACATTGCACTCATATTTACATCCACTATGCTTGAGATCTTTTCTAAATATATTTTAAAGGTATTATTCACCCAAAAATTTAATTTCTCATAATTACTTTAAAATACCAGATGTGCATGACTTACTTTCTTTTGCTGAACACAAAGTTTTTTTTATAAAAGAATATTTCTCAGCTCTGTTGGTCTATTCAATGCCTAACCCTAAGTGAATGGTGTCCAGAACTTTGAAGCTCCAAAAAGCACATAAAGGCAGCATAAATGTAATCCATAAGACTCAAGTGGTTTAATCTCTGTGTGTGAGAAACAAATCAATATTTAAGTCCTTTTTACCGTAAATTCTCCTTCCTGCCCAGTAGGTGGCGATAGGCAGTAAGAGTGTGACTTGCAAAAACAAAAGAAGAAGAATGCGAAAGTGGAGATTTAAAGTTTAAAGGACTTCAATATTGATCTGTTTCTCATTGCCTCAGAAGAAATGTATTTAACCACTGGAGTCTTATGGATTACTTTTATGCAGCCTTTATGTGCTATTTGGATCATCAAAGTTCTGGTCACCATTCACTTGCATTGTGAGGACCTACTTTGTGTTCAGCAGACGAAAAAAGTCATACACATTAGTGATGTCACAAGGGTGAGTAAATGATGAGAGAATTTTCATTTTCTTACCGCAAATGTTCTCCATCTAACCTAAATATTTTATTTACTGTCATCAAGGTGCTCGGGTCTTCTTGGCTGGGTCATCACTAAATGGCTTCGGTAGTCGCAGCAGTGATGCTGATCTTTGTCTTGTCATTGAAGAGGAAACAGTACCGGTAAGTGTATTCTGCAGGACCGATGTTTTGTGTTTGGTGTTCTGTCCAAACGGTTTCTGCACAAATTGTTCAGAGTTTTTAAAAGGGATAGTTCCACCAAAAAATTTACTCACCCTCATGTTCTTCCAAACATGTAAGACTTCGTGGATCACAAAGTCGCCATTCACTTTCATTTTATGGAACAAGATGCAGTGAAAGTAAATGGTGGTGTGACTGAGGCTAACATTCTCCCTAACATCTCCTTTTGTGTTCCACAGAAGACAAAGTCATAAAGGGTTTTGAAACACATGAGTGTGAATAAATTATGACAAAATTAGTGAATGATTACTCTCAAAATATTAATTCTTCTTCAGATAAACCGCAGTACAGATGCTGTGTACGTCCTCAGTCTTGTTCGGAAATTGTTTTACACACTGTGTAAGTTCCTTACCATGTATAAATCTTGAATAGCGAATTACTTTGCCTTTGTTTTGTTTGTTAATGGCATGACTTTTGTTTCACAGCTTACATCGAGAGGCCTCAGCTCATCAGAGCGAAAGTGCCGATTCTGAAGTTCAGGGACAGAGTTAGGTAGGTCCTTTAGGTTGAAATAAAAGTAATGTAAAGAGTTATTGGTTTGTCAAAAGGTTACATTAATAATTTGTATATTATTTGAATTCAAATGATACAACTGAACATTGTCACAACATATCTGAAAGAGGGCATTATTGATGCCTTAGTATTTGTTGTGAATTATTTTACTGATCAGATTTAAGATGAAATCTTCAAATAGAAGGTATAAAAATGTTCATACATGTGAATACATGCATCTACTGTAATGCTATTAGATTTATTAATATGCAAATTGTTTCACTATGTGGGTCAAACATGGAATAGATTTTGATCAGGTTATGCAGTCATTGTGATCTTAACCTCTTCAACTCTGGAGCATTTTTGGGCTGCTGCATGCATTTTTTCACACGCAGATTTAAAAGCTCACCATTTAAGCACACTGTGGACTAATTGCATAAAAAATTGTCACTTTTTTCGAAAACCCCAACAGATAAAAAAATATAAAACCACCCATCCTTCTTCAAACGCTTATCCGAAGTCGGGTCGCGAGGGCAGCAGCTCCAACAGGGGGCCCTGAATTTCCCTATCCCGAGCCACATTAACCTGCTCTGACCGGGGAACCCTGAGGCATTCCCAGGCCAGTGTGGAGATGTGGTCCAGGGTCTTCCCCGAGGCGTCCTCCCAGCTGGACGTGCCTGAAACACCTCCCTAGGGAGGCGCCCAGGGTGCATCCTTACCAGATGCCCAAACCACCTTAACTGGCTCCTTTCAACGCAAAGGAGCAGCGGCTCTACTCAGAGCTCCTCACGGATGACTGAGCTCCTCACCCTATCTCTAAGGGAGAAGACTGCCACCCTTCTGAGGAAACCCATTTCGGCCGCTTGTACTCGCAACCTAGTTCTTTCGGTCATGACCCAGCCTTCATGACCATAGGTGAGGGTAGGAACAAAAATTGACCGGTAGATCGAGAGCTTTGCCTTCTGGCTCAGCTCTCTTTTTGTGACAACCTCCCTAAGGTTGTCTTTATTCTTAAAATAAGAATAAAAGTCTTATTTTATTCCACTAGACGGCAGCAACAGATCACCTTCTGTTACAAAATGCCAATCTGAAATGTAGGTGGCACTCTAACGCATTTTAGCCCTCACAGATGTGCTCATCTATAGACATTGTAATTTTCAGTTCATGCACGATCCCCATTGTTTCATTGATTATCTCGGCCTCTGAGTGGACTAATAGCTCAATCTAGATGTCATTAGAAAGTACAAAAGCAAGCTCACAGACAAGTAAAAAAAATGGCTAATAGCAAAAAAAGTTAAAAGCAGATATAAATGTTTTGGCTGTTTGGGGCTTACAGCAGAAGTGATCGGCACATAATAGAGATGTACCTTTCACTTTGTGATTCTTTTGAAAATCTTTCGAACTGTGTTATTAGGGCAACAAAAGAAACTGTACATTCCTGAGATGAGAGCTTTCATTTGATATATGATTTATATATTTAAGTGCTATTTGAAAGACTTTTATTTTCATATCAATATTTCTACCACATTACTTCTAGGTGGTGCTGATTTGCAAAGCAAATTTTTCAGCTCATATTTTATCTTAAGTAAAATAAATGCAGAAGTGATGGTTATCAATGAAAAGTTCAGATTATAAGCTTTCAAACAATACCACATATGTATTCAAAGACTTGAACTTAAACTTGTATGTAAATGTTTTTCGTGACATAGCGCCCCCTTTTGGACCCGCCGGCAGGTCCTCAGAGTTGAAGAGGTTAATATTAACACTTTTGAAAAGAGTAGAGTGTCTACATGACTGACCAAGCAAAATGTAACTGGCAAACAGGTTTAATTATTCACTATGAAATAAAGAAAAGCATGTCATATAAAAAGATTAAACAACAACTAACCACAGTATTGCTGGAATTCCTTTGCTTATCAGTGGCGTGGAGTTTGATTTGAACTTCAACAACACTGTTGGTATCAGAAACACCTTCTTACTGCGGACATATGCCTTCAGTAAGTCCAACAAAAGTCATAGTTGTGTTTCTTATTGAGGTTTTTGTGGAAATTATACGGTGCCATTTTATTTTTTATTTTAATTCCAGTTGAAAAGCGTGTTCGTCCTATCATTCTTGTAATAAAGAAATGGGCCAATCACCACCGCATCAATGATGCCAGCCGTGGAACACTGAGCAGCTACACACTGGTTCTTATGGTCCTGCATTACCTTCAGAGTAAGTTAAACTGTTATTTTGTTCTAAGAGCATCAAATGCATGTACATACAATGTTGTCTTTTCTAAAGTCTCCTTTTTGTTGTTATTCTGCTCTAAATATTTTTTTTTCCTCTTGTTGTAGCTCTTCCTGAACCTGTCATTCCATGCCTTCAAATGGATTATCCAGTAAAAATATTATCTAATAATTAATCTATCAGCTATCAGTGAACTGCTATTTTAAGAACTTATTTGATTTAAGTACTCTCTGCAGGTGTGCTTTGACCCCAAGATGGACATTCATCTTGTGCCAAGTGGGCCAAGGAATATCCCTGCCTTTGTGTCTAAAAACCAGTCTTCGCTAGGGGACTTGCTCTTGGGTTTCCTGAAGTACTATGCCACAGTTTTCAAGCAAGTAGCATTATTGTTTTCATTGTACAAATCATTGGCATTGATCAGACATGATTTTTAGGGCAAATTATTTTTTAGATCATTATTTTTATTACTGTCTACATATCAGTTTGGTTCGATTCACCTATAGATAGAGGCCAGTGTTGCTAACAAAACTTAAACTAAACCTAACCAGCCTGCTAGTCTCTTGTTTCATGCCACTTTGCTAGATTGACAACAGCAGGTGAAACTTTGGGCCTTTGGCAGGCTCTGGTCCAAATGGCCTACTTTAAAGCCCAGACAAATGGATATGTGCATATGCAAATTGAATAACAAATCTGGATGTATTGCATTGCCATATCTTTACAGTTCATTGTTATTTCCACAGATGGGAGAAGAATGTGATCTCTGTGCGTGAAGCAAAAACTCTCCCCAAGACCAAAAGCAGAGAATGGAGAGAGAAGTTCATCTGTGTAGAAGGTAACCAGATGCAACATTTCTGAACACCATACACTGAAAGTCTGTAAGAAGCTTGAATGATTTCACAAGGAGAAGCATAAAAAACTTTGTTTTTGTCTGTCTGTCCCCGAGAACATTAATGTTTATATCTTGTTTTAGAACCATTTGACCGTACTAACACAGCCAGAGCAGTTCATGAGAAAGCAAAGTTTGAAGCCATTAAAGCAGAATTCACGGAGGTAAGCATCTTTAAATTATAAATATAATTCATAATATTTATGATTAAAACTCAATTCTGTAAAACTTTACTACATATATTTCATGACAAATTAAGTAGCTATTGTAAGCACCTTTATTTCACAATAATGAGGTGGTTTTATAAAGAGTGAAATCAGGGAAATATTTCTTGGAATTCCTGCAGTATTAAACTGTTGATGAATTTAATGAGTTTTATCAAAACAATAACTCCTGCTCTAGATATTGGAAATGGTCATTAAAACCCCATATCGGTTGACAAATAAATGGGTTGATGTATTGTAATTAACTTTTTATTACTTAACAGTCTTATCAGGTTCTGCAGCTGAGAAAAGATCTCAACTTCATCCTACCCCTCAAAAACACAAGACCAGAAAGATAGCAAGACTTCAGGCTGCCTTCTGATGATAAAGAATTTGCATACAGAAAGATTAAATCTTAAATGCAGTCTTTAGTTTCCTTTTGTGTGTTTTGAGAAGAAATACTTTACTCCTTGCTTTTTGGTATACTGGACCTTTTGAAATTAGTTGATGAAAATTCTCACATCATTTACTCACCCTTCTGCCATTCAAGATGTGTATGACTTTCTTCTTTCCGCAGAACGATTTTTAGAAGAATATTTCAGCTTTGAAGGTCAATACAATGCAGGTGAGTGGTGACCAGACCTTTTTGAAGCTCCAAAAATCACATAAAGGAAACGAAAAAAATAATCCATATGACTCCAGTGGTTAAAACCATGTCTACAGAAGCTATATAATAGGCATGGGTGAGAAACGGATCAATGTTTAAGTCCTTTTTCTATAAATCTCCACTATCACATACTGCAAGTGAAAGTGGAGATTTATTGTAAAAATAAATAAATAAAAAAGGAATTAAATATTTATCTGTTTCTCTCTCAAAGTGATTGCATTGCTTCAGAAGACATATTAAATTAAAGAGTCGTGCGGATTACTTTTATGCTGGCTTTATGGACTTTTTGAAGGTTCAAAGTTCTGGACACCATTCACTAACATTGTATGAACCTTCAGAGCTGAAATATTCCTCTACAAATATTTGTTTGTGTTCCGCAGAAGAAAAAAGGTGTGTGTGTGTATATAAATATATAAATCTATCTGACATCATGGCCAGACAATCTTGCTTTTGATTGATCTTCCTGTACTGTAGACATCTTGCCTTCAATCTTCGTTTCTCCACTAAAACTCAAAATTGTAAAAATGAGTCACATTTTTGGACAAATTACTACTTTTACCTGAATATTTTTCGTGATTGGTTTTCTATTCATTGTTTGTTTTGTATAGTTTGTACAGTCTTTTAAATGTTTATTTAAAGGATTAAAAATTTAACAGTATAAAACTCCTCTGCCTTTTCCATCTTTTTTCCTCTAGTTTTGTATTATAAAAAAAAAAAATTGGTAATTTGTTATGCTATATATTTAATGCAATTAGAGAAATTGTGAAACCATAATTTGTTCTGGAAGAAATTCAGAGGTACAATCCTCCACATTTCTTGTAAATATTAATTTAGGGTCAGAGATGACTTTCATGTGAATGAGAAGCTCTTTAGTGGATCGGTTTTTGTATAGTGCCATTTACTTTCTGCGCACGCAATAACGCTTTCAACAGCAGGTAATTGTGATTTATGCGTGACTGTTGAACAGCATGTATTAATGGTTTGCCATTCTGATATCACCAGTTCAATTACCCACCTAGCATAAAGTAAGTTTAGGTACGCTGATATGGGTGTGTGGGAGCTAGTGTAAAATTAGCTGTCAACAGAAAACTGACACTAGAGTCCTGTCCCTCTTCAACATGGTGGTGTTCACTTTGTGTCATATTACAAGGACCACCACCGTTGTTCCATTTCCATGCAAGCTTGACTGTTCAGGTCATCGTTCGAGGTGTGTTACTGTGTTTAAGTAAACAGTAGACATTCAATTTAAGAGAGTATCCTTCAGTCAAGCTTAAAAAAACGAGGACACCTGTGAGCGTGACGCTTTTCCTATCGCGCAGCCTTGAGTTCTGGAATATTTGAAGTCTATTTCGAGCAGCCGCTGAGTAAGGCGAACTGCACTCAACGAGACATGATCCCAGCACGAAGCTGCACTCTCCAAGACTGTTTTTTATTGTAAAATAACGTCACCCTTTCTCCATTATCAAAAATGAATCGTGCGTTGAAACGGGAATGTGAGGGGGAAGAGCCAGAAATGGAGGAAATGCAGGACGTGGGGTCAGAAATGATCAATATCGACGACGAAGAGGAGATTGAGGAGCTTCAAAATAGGTAGTTTCCCACGGGTGCTTTCTAGTTATAAACTTCTAAATAGTGGTTTGTCCTATTTAATTGTTCTATTAAATGTTGCCCTTCCTCAGGCAAATAGTGTTAACCATTTATTTTATTACACTGCCTTGTTTAGACCAATGCCATTTTAAAAGCCTTCTTGTCCTTTATTTAAATTTGTTCGACTGCCATTTGATAGATAGTTTACATCTTTTTGCTCTCACATTTTGTTTTTAGTTTTGTTAACTTAATTGTTAAAATTGTACAAATGAACAATTGTACTGTAATGCATTCATGGAATGACAGCATAACTTGTTATCTTTAGGGAAGTTAACTTTTACACCTGTGATAAGCAGATATTCTGCATATTAGCCTTTCCAGCTTTACTTCTTAAAGTCATTAGTTAAGCATATCATTGAAATTCATGAGTTAATTCGACCATGCTCTTACAAATGAGGTCTCAGACCATTTGATGCAATATCATCATCAAATGACTTTTGATAGACATACACCAGTAACTATTCTTCCTCCCTTTTTAACCGTACCAATTTCTAAATTTGAATTTACAGTTTAAAGGAAGCTTTGCAAGATCCATCTGTGAAACCCAAACTCCAGTGCCTGATGGTGGATCCATCCTTCTCAATGGTGACCGTTCAGAGTGAGGACAGTGGTATAGTATGGGAGACTGCATCCAGTAGATGCTCAACACCATGGGCCTCAGAGGGAAGTTCGCCATCAGAACAATGCAGTCTGGAGGGGTCTGGAACACAGGGCAATATTGTGATCATAATGGATGAAGATAAAATCAAGAGGAGGAAAAGAACAAGCAGCAGAGGCAAGCTGGGTGACCGGTTTAGAAAGCCAAGCTCCAGACTACCAAAAAGTCGAGTAGGTGAGGAAAGACTTGCAATGACTGAGGTATCTGTGCCAAACATCAGATCTGAAAAACATGAAGAAAGTCACTCTGTTGAAAGCAATGATCAAGATTATTTTAATTTGATATCAGAGGGTTTCGAAATACTCAATATAGTCGTGCCATCAAAGCTACCGACCGTAGACGAGGAAGAAAGCACTGAACTGGCAGAGAATTTATCCTACTTGGAGGACACACCCAAAATAAAATCCAAGTATAAGCGACATGAAGCTCAAGCTCCAAGCAGTCCTTGGAACATAGACATCCAAGAAATAAAGCAGAATGAGGACTTGAAAGATTCGTCTGAGACCTCCACTGATAAACAACCCAAGAAGGATGAAACTCAAATGGACTATCTTGAAAAGTTCACACTGTTGGATGAACAAGCACCTAGTGATAGCACTACATTGACAGAGAAGCTTATACCAGAAGTGACTGTCCAGCCAGAGGAACCTCTGGTTAATCAGAATGACACAAAAGCAGATGATGCTCTTGATGAATCCTTTGTCATCATCAGTGATGTTGAAATGTCAGGAGAACATCTTGATGAAGTATTCTACGGAAGTAGCTTCAATGAACAGCCTAAAGTTCCTCAAGAACGTGAGGACCGAGATGGAGAGAAAGCAAGCTCTAAAACTCTCAAAGAAAGTGGGTCAGTCTTATTTGGAAGTCAGGAATGTATCCTCACGCCTGTATTCCTCCCCACTGGACCTCCGAAGATCATAGATCTTGTACTTCTTGAGGAGCCACGAGCAATGTCATTCCACTACTCAGACCTTTATGAGGATGCATTGGGAGACAGGAAGAAAGAAGATGACTTCTCAGATACAGAGAGTGTAGTTTCAGAAAGGTCTTTCAAAAGGCGATATTCAGATTCAGACGATGCAGATGGTTATCTGGAGAAATTCATATTGAAGGATGAAACTCCGGTGGTTGACAAGGTTTCTGATGCCAGAAGGGGAAAAGAAGAGGAGGGATTAGCATGGTCACAAAGTAAATTTGAACTAACTGGATGTTTAGCATGTGCAAAAGAAGAAGATAGTGAAGTAACTGTCAGCCAATCAGGCGAGGTGGATAAAAATGAAAGCATCAGCGAAGAGGAGTGTAAGTCCACAGGGTGTTGTTCACAAGGACATTGTGATCCTGTGGAAATGGTCATTAGGAAAACAATCACATCAGAGGACTTGGTCATGAAACAGGGTACAGAAGTTGCAAAGCAATGTGATGTGACTGTCATTACCAAGAACAGTCTCACAACAAAAGATTATTCCGATGACATACAACCTCAAAAATGTGCTCAGGTACTTGTGCCAGAAAGCAAATTTACCAATAAAAATGAAGAACAAATAATTAATGAACACAGTGGACAAGATAAAACAAAGCAGACTGCTGATAACGAAGTGATTGGTTTAGCACATGAAGATGTTATTAAAACTAAAGACGGATTTGAAATTATATCTATAACAAAGGATTCAGAGAAAATCCAGGCTGATGTACCTCATGCATTTGAAGCAATTTGTGGTTCTGAGAACCGTGTTCGTAAACATCAAGAAGCAACTGATATACTTGTTGAAATTGAGAAAACGAGTATTATTACCAAGGAAGACAAATGCGAGGATGATACAGCCAAGACACAAAGCAAAGTTATTTTAGAGCCAAATACAACTGTGAAGGTTTATAAAGACATCCCTGAAATAGTAAAAGGAGAAACTCCAGAAATATTTGCTCTGGAGGTTATTAGCATCAAAGAACCTCCGTTAGGTAAAACAGAACCCAAAGCTGAAGAAATACGACCTTTGAAAGTGGAGAAAGAGGTCAAACCTTCAGAAGAGTCTGAAATAATTTCAAAAACACATGTTATTGAAGCTGAACTTTCTGCAAAATCCTTAGAAATATTAGCTATTGTTGAGGATAAAGGGAGTGACAATGTAAGTAAAAGAATGATACCCAAGAAGGAGAAACTAGAGCAAGTAATTGGTGATGCTCCAGTGCAAGAGGTTGAGGGCTGTATTGGTACAGCAAAGGTGATAACAGAAATTGAAATAAAGCCAGAGCCAGAATCAGTGCATATAACTTCAGAACAATCACTTCCAAGTGAAACCAATACAACAAGCATTAAGCTTCAGACTAAACCTGAGATTAAAATTGGAGATGAATGTTTGGAGAAAAATAAAGTCAGTGCAATACACAAGACCACAGAAATGGAAGTTGGTGCATATAGGCCTACAAATGATGCACCAGTGCTTAAGCAAAGGCTTGAAAAGCAAGAAGGACATATGGATATACCTGAGATTGAAACTGAGGTTACATGTAAACAGGGAAATTTTGAAGAAATCAAGGTAGATGTTACAGAGGAAGAAAAGCAGGAGGTTGTCACCATAAAAGAGACTGTTCCGAATGAGATACCTGCTGAGAACAGAGAGACTGAAAAAGAAATGGTTGATTCAAGTCAAGGATATAGCTGGACAGAATTATTATTAGCTACTGAAATGGAGCCTCCTGCTGAGGAAAGCATAGACATAGAGAAAAGTCTAATAGAAGATGCAGAAGATGTATCAAAAGTGAGACTATCACCTATACCAACAAAAGCAGTACAGGCAGAAGAACATAGTACTGTAAAAGATGTAACTGCAGGCCATAAAGTATTAGCCAGAGCAATCCCTGTGACAGAAACTTCTGATGGGAAAATTATTGAGAATAGAATGTCACCTGTGGTGTCAACAGAAAATATAGAGGGAGGATGCGAGTGTGAGATACAGAAAGAACATATGCATGACTCACAGATTGAAGATATAGCAGACCTACCAGAGCCTCCTTCACCAGTTGACGAAGAGGACCCATCAACAATGAGAGTTTCTCCTTTAGAGCCAGAGGTTTATGAGGATATAACCAGAGATGGAAGCCTAAGAAAGGATAAAGGTATTTTCTCACAATTGCGAAGTTTTGCCCCACAAGAGGACCTCTCTGCCTTTAGTGACGAGCCAGATTTGGTGCAGGATATTGCGGATAAGCTTGATTTTGAGATGATTACGGAACAAGAAGCAAGACAATCAGAACAAACGATAGCTAAGGTCAAAGAGAAACAAGTTAAACTTGCAGATCAAACTCTGGAAACAAGCTTTGAATTTATAGATGATTTAGATGGTGGCCAGATGTCAGAATTTGAACATGAAGAGGAGATTGAAATTCAACCAATGGATGCATTCTGCCTTGTATGTCAATGCCCAATACTGTTTAGTGACGCTGAGCATCAAAACCATGAGACATCCTCTTTGGACGAAGCCTTTGACAGTATTAAGGTAAGTTCATTTTCTTTCAAACATGCAAAAAGGTATCTATATCTGTATATAGAATTTTCAACAAATGATCAGTGCAATGTGGTATTTAACCTTCAATAATGATTGTCAACCTCAGGAGGTGAAACATCATAATTACTAAACAATCGGTTTCATTTTCTATTTATCTTAAAGGAGGTTTGCCGTTTTTGGAACCCTATTATGTCTAAATACACCCTTTAAATTTTTTATTTAAATTTTGTTATTTTCTAGCAATAAACCTTTAAGTAGCAATAACAGTTAATTTAGACTAAATTAATATCTCTTTTTAGGGGCTAGCTAGTTTAGGACCAAATGTTGGTTTGTAATTGCTTATATTTCCCATAAATTACAGAATTTCTCTCTTGCAATATCTTGGGAGGGTTGATTAGTTGAGCTTGACAAATGTCACTACAAAGAAGAGTCTAAATGATGCAACTTTTTAGGTGTTCCTTTTATAATGCAGGAAAAATCAGGCTGTAACTGGGTTGCATGCAAAATGTTGAACATAGCTAAATATTATATTTTTGGACATTAAAAGTAGTTAAAAATGTTAAAAAATATATATATTTTTTACTGCAATGAATTGAATATGAATTAAACCGATTATGACAAAATTATGATTTTGTATGTTTCTAATTGTTGTATACAGTCGAGAAGGTAAAGATTGTGGAGGTGGGACAGGCCAAAATCTGAGCCTTATTCTATTGCTTAAAAACAAAGTAATGGGGCACAAAGTTGTACCTTATTCATGGAAAGTTCCATCACCATATCAGTACTGTCCTTTAGTTTTGCAGCCCTGTGCTTTGATCTGTGGAAAGAGTGCTTGGATATATATTTCTGACAGCAGCATTTGATCGTTCTGAACAGGCCTGCTTGGAAAGCTTAAATTATGAAGTCACTGATTGCTGAAGTGTTTTATACAGACAGATCTTCCAATACCTAATGTATACAAATTTCAAAACTATACATAATCAGCTTTAAAATAAAAAAAAGGTTACTTATTCAAAAATATTTAAGTATAACTCAGAAAGAGACAGAGAGACATGTTTTCTTTTATTGGCCATTGACATCATTCAGAACAGATGAGTCAGAACTGACACTTAGCCAGTACTGAAATGTTTCCATGATTCATCTGTAGTTGTATTCCAAAGGGCTACAACAAGATTTGTCTGAAAGATGTAAAAGAGAACAAAATAATGATATTTGCAATTACGTAAGATATGTTTTAACCCATTTAAAGAGATAGTTCACCCAAAAATGAAAATTCTCACATCCTTTATTCACACTCATGCTATCCCAGATGTGTATGACTTTCTTCTGCTGAACACAAATGAAGATTTTTAGAAGAATATTTAAGTTTTGTAGGTCCATACAATGCAATTGAATGGTGACCAAAACTTTGAAGCTCTAGAATCACATAAAGGTAGCTTAAAAGTAATCATAAGACTCCAGTGGTTTAATCCATATCTTCAACAGTGATATGATACGTGTGGGAGAGAAACAGATCAGTATTTAAGTATTTTTTTACTTTCAACTTTCACATTCATCAATTGTTTTTGGCTATTTGCATTATTCTTGTATATTACCTGCTTACCTGTATACTACAGGTCAGAGAGGATAATTTATAGTTATGAAGGACTTAAATATTGATCTGTTTTCATCATCAATCATTTCACTTCAGAAGATATAGATTCAACCAGTGGAGTCGTATGGATTACTTTCATGCTGCCATTATGTGCTTTTTGGAGCTTCAAAATTTTGGTAACTATTCACTTGAATTGTGAGGACCTGCAGAGCTGAGATATTCTTCTAAAAGTCTTTGTTTATGTTTTGCAGAGGAAATATAGTCATACACATGGCATGAGGGTGAATAAATGATGAGAGAATTTTCATTTTTGGGTGAACTATTCTTTTAATCAAGGTTTATGCTGGATATGTGTGCAGGTTAAACTAGGCCCTGAATTTACCTTATGCATCTCAAAGTGTTTAATGATATTCTATCTAATGTAATTTCTTATGCGAAAATGTTTTCAGAATCAGCTGGGTGAATGGATATCAGTTTTACAAGGAAGATCGGAGGAAATTGTTGACTTTGTATCTGAGCTTGAGCTGGTGTACAACACAGTGGAGGTATTTACAATACATTTAAAAAGTATGACATGGAACCTGCACTGTAATAAAATTGCTTTACAAACTCTACAATCATCAGTTCATACAGTACGTAAAATCCCTAACCCTAAGAATGAGCAATAGTAATAGTGCTCATATTTAGGGTTAGAAGTTTGTTCAAATCCCTAACCCCAAGTATTAATCTTCAGTGCATAACTTGTTTCACACTTGATGTGATGAATTATATAATTGATAAAATTATGCAGCTTGGTGAGGAAAGGTGTGCTATCTCTTTAAGTAATTATACTTATCATTATCACTTGGCGGATGATAAAAATCCTAGCCCCTAGTAACCACATGGGCCCTTGCAACCACCCAGAACACCCTAGCAACCACATAGCAACATAAAAAACATTCACAACAGCTTAACAACCACTACATACTGCATGGCAATGAGGGTTTTTTAGTGCATTGTCAGCTTGGAGATTCTATTAATACAAGAAAGGTTTCCAGTGACATTTGTGTGCCTGTGATTGTGCTGTTCTGCTTGCCCACAGGAGAACTTTAATGATTGTGAGAAGATCATCAAAGAGCACAATGATGAGGTGCTGAAGATGGTCATGGACCAGTATAATGAGATGACTCAAGCCATGGAGGAGGAGAAAAAAGCCAAGCTGGAGCAGCTGTATGACCAGATTGTGTCTTTCCAAGAGAATATTGACAAAGCCAAAGAGACTATGGAGATGACAACAAAAGAGATTGAAGAGATGGACCCAGTTAAGTTTATTTCTGTGAGTCTTTTATTTACTCTCTCAAAGTAGGCTACACATTCACATTAGTATTAATGTATTGATTGCCTCAAAGGCCTAAGGCCATTTTTGCAGAGGAAGAGTTTTTAAAGTGCTTAGCTAAGGTTTGTTAAGAGAGACAATAAACTGTATCTGGAACAGCCGTTGTTAGTCTAATCAAGCTGTTTTCCCCCCCTTCCCAGTCATCAAAAGATATCAATATGAGGTAACTAAATGTCCTGATTTTGTGTTGCATTTGTGGCTTGCTAACATTGAATGTTAATTAGAACTCGTCAAATGTAATGTGCTTAGTAAATTAATCAAAACAGAGGCTTGTTAAAAATAATTGCCTTGCTGAGTTTGGTGTTTTACAGACCTGACTATGGAGTGTTTGTGGCAGACATTTGAATAGAATTCAAAACATTTACAGCATGGGAGTGTTTACACAATGGAAGAATGGACCCTTTTTGCAGACTGTGATGACCTTAATTTAGCATGGCATATCTAGAGATTTCTTTTTTTTTTTTTTTTATAATTTAATTTACATTTATATCACTACAGTTTGTTATATTACGTTGGCATTACTTAAAAAAAATAGTCAACACTGCTGTAATATTTAAAATGTATTTGGGTGCGACAGTAAATTTGGCATTATATTTGTTTCTTTTTTGCATAGTCATGAAACGTAAGAGTGGAATTTGTCATTTGCTGCTGGAGCAAATAGGAATGCAAAAATAATGTTCACTATCAGGGCTGAGCGATATGACGTTATATAGCGTGGCAATGATATAAAGTGTCAGTCGTTAGAAATTTTGCTATATCGTGATACGTAAATATCCTTGTGCGTGTATCTATCAGCGCCAGGGCTTCACGTGAGACTAAGAGAATCAAAGAAACATGGGCAGTGTTTTACCAGCATTTAAATTTATGTAAATTATATTACAAATCTTGCATTCGCTGCTTCATAAGCACTAAATATGGTTCTCATCTTTTCACGTGTATCTGTGTTTCACGTGTGTCGTGAGTGCGTGGAATTCCAGCATGCTTCCCTGGTATTTGTGCTCCAGTGGATGGAGAGCAGGAACGTGCTACTCCGTCCAGCTTTTCTCAATATCACGGCGCAGACCACAAATCTTACCTGGCCCATTTGAAATATACTGAATTTCTTACCTTTAAAACACTAACCACCACTGATGAGGAAAACATCTACAAACACTGTGTCATGTGCCAAAATAAAAGTTTTTAAACTAAACATTATAACCCTGACTAAAATTCAGTTAGAATGATGTTATTATGAAACAAACCAACCATGTCCACCTTATATTCTCTATAGAGCTTACTTAAGTAATTAAGAGCCTTATGAAGTTATTTTTGTTGGATTTTTTTTCTTATGTATTATTTTCTTTTTTGCATTGCTTTGAGAAGATGTTGACTTTCTTAATATATATTGGTCAATAACATATGAGTCTGAAATGTGGCATGATGGGAAATTGAGTAGTGTAGTATATATAGTTATCGTTTTATAAAATTATTCATGTAGTGATATAAGATTTTGTTCATTTTTCCCACCCCTATTTGTTATAGTCTCCCATTCACCTCAGTAGAAGTACCATCTTGTGCGTTTCGGACCCGGAAAAGTGAAACGGGTCCATTGTGTGATCATTTGGATTTTCTTATTTTTTGAGTGTGTCTCCTTCCACTGTTTCTTTTGTATATTTTTGTAAATAGGTTGAATACAGCTTTGGAATCCACCATGTCACTGGAGCTTGGTCCACGAGGTCTGCTGGTTTTTGAGGATTATGCCAAGGGAAAATCAGGCAATGAGAAGAAAAACAGACAAGCCATTCCAGGTGCCTCCTTGCCTCCGCTAAGAGTTATGCTTGCAAATAAATATCCCTCACGTTGTGCTAACTTAAATCATTACTCGTTTTGTAGTGCCTCAAAAACCACATCTTCAGTCTCAAGAGGCCAATTCTGCCACCAGCACATCCGTCACTGTGTACTGGAGAGTCAATGAGGATGACATTATTGACTGCTTCCAAGTCTACTGTATGGAAGAGCCACAAGGAGGTTAGACAGGAGGGGAGAGCAGGGTTTGTTACTGTCTAGACTGAAAAAAATGCTATTCTTAATCAGTATTTTTGTCTTTTTGCAAAAATATCATTAGAGCAATATTCAGAGCCCACAATTAAAGGTGCAATATGTCATTTATTTACTGTACTAAAGCATAAAATTATCATAATATGTTATCAGAGACTTAGAAAACATACTAAAGTTGAAATACTGGCTTCTCCGAAAACAATGCTACAGCCAGTATATTCTACATTGAAGTGTCCATTCCTGGCCGGAATTTCAGTATGCCTTTTGGCCTGTGTGGTCCTGCCCACTGCCCGTTTTTCGACACCCCAGGTTGCCAGATTTTAAACAAGTTAGCGGGTAAACACAGCACGCTGCAGCCATGGAAGCCAGCAATACATCTAGCTAACATTGATAGAGTTATAAAAAAATCCATATGAGCTGTTTTATAATTCACAAACATTACAAACATTGTAAACGTGTACATTAGCTGATCAACTTACAGTGTAAGGCTCGTTGCTTGGCATTGTCAGTTTTCTCGTTCCTGTTGCGTATCCTCAACCTGGCAACCCGCGTGAGCTTTGAATTTAGGGAGGAGGGGGCGGGGAAGACGGAGACAACTCTCTCCAATATTTTGAATTTGGACTGCAGTACCCATTTTAAATGCTTGATGTCAATGTTACATATTGCTCCTTTAAAAATGTATGAATGTCATTGCATTCATACCTAAAAAGCAAAATTGCATAAGACATTAAGACTTGTTTTATGATTTTATCTTGTTATAAGCATAAATCTAATTCAATTTAGTGACATTTATACTTAAAATAAGTGAACAAATCTGAAAAAGTACATTGTTTATAATAAAATTGTACAAAACTTCCCAATTTGTCATGATAATATGATAGTAATAAACACACCTCTTAGTATGTTAAAGTATGTCAGTGGGATGCTCAGATCATGGCAGCATGCTTCAGTTAAAGTGTGTTAAATGTAATTTAATCTTCAGCTATCTCAGAAGAATACCGGGTGACTGTGAAGGAGAGCTACTGTACTCTAGAAGAGCTGGAACCAGATAAGTGTTATAAAGTGTGGGTGATGGCGGTGAACTATACGGGCTGCAGCATGCCGAGTGAGAGACTACCCTTCAGAACTGGTCAGTTACTCGCTGTGTAAATCCCCTCTGCCTCGCATGATGTTTGTGCATGCCATGTGAGATCGAGAGGATCATGTTGGCATAGGTATGTCATAATATATCATTCGATAATGAGATGACCATGTGGATCATTGGTGATACTCTTTACAAGATGACAAATATTTAATGGAAATTCCAGTGTCAGAATAATATTTTTCATTTAGGAGCAATATTTGCCTCCTAGAATTGATTTTCAGGGCCATTTTTTATATTTATGAGGGCATATTGTTGTGTAACATATGTTGAATACTTCAGCTAAATCATTTGGTAACTATAGTGTCTTAATCAGTAGAAATTATTACTGTAGATGTATCGAATTTTAGATAGATAAAACTCCACATTTTAAATACTTTGGGCAGTTTTGTCACTTTTTGTGCCATTTTGACCTGCACCTTGATTCATATCTAACTCTGGTGAATTCCAAAGTATATATATACATTCAATCCAGATTAAATCAGATTGATCCCACTGTGAATTCAGCAACAGAAGGTCTAGAGTTCTGTGCTTACTGAAATGTGAACCTCTGCCCCAGTGGTCGAGCTAGAAGTGTTGCTAAGGTGAAATGTCCACAGTGTGGCGCCAAAAGTTAGTTGTATTTTTAGTTGCAAATTATGTAATACAGTCAATAGGAATGCATCTTTTACTAACCTTACTCCCTAACCCAAACCCCAACCCTAAGCCTAACCATCAGTGGAGTAAACATGTAAATCAGAGCGAAAATGCAACCTCTGAATCACACTCACCATTATTTAGGTGAATGCAATTACTTTTGTTTTCATGGGATTAGAATCCATGTCTTGGAGGTTGCTCCACAGTAACACCACACGAAGAGGTGAACACTATATGTCTAATGGGGATTGGCACTTGTAAGCAATTTAGCAGAATAGGGTAAATTTCAGGATACCGGAACATGTTGGATTAAATATGTTGTGTTCACATTCATTACCTATTTGACATGCTGTGTTCCCCCAGCCCCCTCTATACCTGTGATCCAGATGGAGCAGTGTACTGTGCTGTGGGATTCTGCCACACTGCATTGGAGCTCTGTTCAGCCCAGTGCTGTGGACAGCTTCACACTGGAGTATTGCCGCCAGTATGCATGTGAGAGAGAAGGACTGAGGTACATATAACCAGTCAACTAGTATATGCAGCCAACCCCAGCAACCCCTAGATCAGGAGAGAGAGAGAGAAAAAAAGGGGGAAAAATGTCAAAATTGAAAACAACAAGAAAGAAAAACAAACAGAGCAGTATGTATCCTAAATTACAGTATATTCAGAATTAAGTCACTGTACGTAACAGTGTCATGATCAAAAAGCTTTACTTTGTAAAGGTGAAATGTGTAATTTCAACTAGAGGGACCAAATGGAACTGCAATAATAATAATAATTGTTTTCAAAAAAGTTTCCCAAACACTCTGCTATTGGTCCGTCCGGTAGATAGTCCTGACCCAAACTCACTTAATTGGTTCAGCTGATGTTGCTGTGTACGATTGGTTGGGATGTGCCACACTTTTCGAGGGAATCTATCTACAAATGACATATTAAACTGGGATAGGATAAAATATTTAAACATTGGAAAAATAACTTAACCTTTATAATATTAAATAGAGGCTACTTATTGAATGCTATCTAAGAATAAGAATATTTAATGTATCATATTTCACTAAAAGCTTGTACACGTCTAAGAACTCAGATTTGGTTTCCCGTTGGTCCTCAAGGGTGCACAGCATAGTACTAGAGAAAATGTTATAGGTATAATTGCAATTATTGAAAACAGTCTCTTCTTACACAGATCTATATCAGGGATAAAAAACTACAAGCAGAGGGTCCTCCTTCAGCCCAATGAGAATTACCTCTTCTACATCAAATCAGTGAATGCCGGCGGAGCCAGTGAGCAAAGTGAAGCGGCACTGATCTCCACCAGAGGTAAGATACGACACTATTACATTTCATCATTTGAATATGGTTCTGTAAGGGACTCCCATTCAGTATTCATCTTCATTTACTTTATAACTGTTGTATTCCCTTTAGAATGTGATTTATATTGACTAAATTCTCACTATTAAAAAATTATGTCATTTTTATTGCATTTGTGGTAGTTTTGGTTAATTGGTGAATGTTGTTAATTGTTAAGGTACGAGGTTCCACTTCCTCAGTGAAACAGCTCACTCTGTGCTGAAGGTTTCAGAGGACAAGAACTCAGTAGAGTTCACACAGGACACCTACAATAAAATGTCCTCAATCGTTGAGTAAGTACTCAAGTTAATCATTTGTTTTCATGTTTACATATAGTTACATAACTATAGATATACTGCAAAGAATGTGTTTATGCTTGAGATTGAGTATTATGCTTTTATGCAAGTGAAAAATTCTGCCAGTGGAAAAACAATACTGGAAAATAATCGGTAGTACTTTACAATAAAGCTGATTATGTTAACATTAGTTTTCACAATAGTTAACACGAACTAACAATGATCAATATTTTTACAGCATTCATTCATTTCTACATATACAAATACATTTTTAACAATAAATTGTACACAATAACATTTGTTAATGCATAATAAACCATCCATTAACTAAAAATACTAACAATGTAACAAAATTACAATAGTACTTATAAATGAACATCAACCACATTTAATGAATGCTGTTAAAAATGATTATTGTTAGTTTGTGATACTTTATGCATTCATTTAAATGTATAGAACCTTATTGTAAAATGCTACACAACATTCTTAATACCTTACGCAATTTTGATGCTCAGTTAAATTATGTATGACAAAAATATTGAATAACAGGATTTTTTTATTTTTTTGCTCTTAAGAACAGAATTACTGTTGATACATTGAGGTCTACAAACTGATTCACTTATACACAAATGTTATGAGTTACAGTAAATTCATGTATTTTAAAACTTCCCAGATGTCCATCTGTTATGGGTGAGCTCCTGCCTTCACTTGGATATTATTACTGGGAGACAGAGGTGTCCAGGTGCAAGGCCTACCGCATCGGCATTGCATATAAAACAGCGTCACAAAGCAGCACATTGGGGGAGAACAGCACCTCCTGGTGTTTGCACTGTGTACCTACATCTATAAGGTATTGCAGGCTCATGATGGACTGTAGCTGCATACATTTGTGTTTGTGTATATATCTACATTTCATGATTCTAAAGAGAAACATTTAGAAGCCTTAAAGTAAGTGTCCAGCCTGAATAAGAGTGTTTTTTCATTTAAATAAAAAACATGGTAGGACTATTGAACTACATCATGGTCAAAGGAAATACTGTGGAAATCAGGTCTCTTTGGCAATCAGTAAGATTAAAAATTGAGCCTCCAAAAATTAATCAAAATGTCCCTTTGACACAAATCTCAAATCTTTGATTAATCCATAGTGAACTGACACCATTTCCATGTCTCTGCAAGCTTTTTTTAACCTCTCGTTTATAGCACAGTACACCAAACTGACATGTGCTACATATAAAATATAACTGTGGGGAAAGTCTTGTTTGAATTATACATAATTGAATCTGATTTGCTTTTCAAATAATGTTCTCACGAAAATTGATGCATGGACAATTCAAGTATCAAACGTAATCAACCGAATGTCTGATGTACTTCAGAAAATCCCAAGTGTAAAATGATTACAGTGAAAAACTATGTACATTTATCTATGATTTGTTATATTTTGCATATAATATTGGTTGGGACAGGTCACTGGTTTCTGATGAGTACATCTGCACTAAATGAGAGCACAAAGATCACATTATAGGTACATCCAAGTAAAACAAAATCTTTTAAAATCATAATTTAGTTTTATTGAGATCACTTACTCAGGATTATGATATAACTCTTTTTAAAGAACAAAGCATTTTTTCCCACACGCAATGAATAGTACTTCTGAAAAATATGTTTAGAATAATACCAGTGATACCAGTTATGTCTGTAACCCAAAATGTTTTTTTATTTTACATAAGAGTGGCCCCTTGTCATGGGTGCAATCATATTGGCTGAATACTACTCACTTTATCTCAGTAACCTCCAATTATTGATCGCTTTTGGTTGCAAACATTTGATAAAAATTGTAAAACTGTAAATTATTAATTTAATAATTTCCTGTGATTAATCATGATTAATCGTGGTTCATGGTACATTAAAAAAAAACATTAAAATATAATTCTAAATCTATTTTAAACTTTTCTCAAAGAACCTGCAACAAATTGGTTAATCATCATTTATATTAATTATTAAAATTAGTGCTGTCAGTCTATATTTCTTTTTTGAATCATGATTAATTGCATTTTTTTTGTAGTACATTTTGAAAATGCTGAAATTTGACACTATATATGCATCTTTTCCTGTCAAAATGTATTTATTTCCATCTTAGGAAAGAAAACAAAATGTAACAATATAATGCTTTATTAACATTTTCCAAACAAAGCCTTCCCCAGTATAAATATAGAAATTCACTAAATATCACCAATTTAAGTAACATTAAATGTTTCCCAAAGTCTAAGTGGGAGTTTGACTAAATGAAAAACAAGTCTCTGGCGCTGTGTGTGTGTTAAATTGTGTGTCAGAGTAATGACTCCAGACGGACAAATTACAAAGGTTCCACCCTACAAACCAGTGTTTATGCTCTATTAAAGGTAAGTGTGTTAATCGCGAGTAAGAAAAATTAATGCATTAACGCATGCGATTAATTAAAAAAGTTTAATGCATCAATTTTTCTTAATAAAGCTATTTTATTCTATTATAGCCTACTTGGTATATTTCATAGTGTATTTTTATTTTCACATTTGTATGCTAACCAGTCCATCTGTATCTCCTCTTGTGTCTTCACCTTTAACCCTGTGATTCATTGTCTATGTCCAAAACTAAATTGCCCCTCTGGGATTCATCAGGTTGTAATTCACAGTATTGATTTGTATTAACTGCTCTTCTCTTCAGCTGCAGATTTGAGCTGCTTCATGACCATGTGGAGTCTGACATCTTCGTAATGGACGTACCTACACGTATCGGCACTCTGTTGGACTACAGCCACGGTCTGCTCTTCTTCTTCAACGCCCAGACCGGCCAGCTCTTGGGCACTTTTCAGCACACCTTCACTCTGCCGTGCCACCCTGTTTTTGTCTTAGAGCAACCGGGTAACCTAGAGCTGAAAATGACCATGGACGTGCCAGAGTTTGCCAAGCACTGCTAGTTTACATCACTCACACCTCAATGATCTAAATGCAATGATAAATAGATTTTTTTTCATTGACTCTTTCTTAAAAGTGCACTCAGTAATTTTGTCAAAGAGGCTTACATTGGCTTACACGGACACCTAGTGGCCTGGATGCTGTATCATTCAAGTAGTTTTCAGTTACCAATGCCATTGTAGAAATTCACTATGCACAGTAAACCAGGATTCATTTAATCCATAAATGAATATTATCCAATATTAGGGTAGTTTTCTGAGATTAAGCAAGTAGTATTCAGATGGTCATGTGATGCTAACATGGCTGCTCCCATGATGCACCCCCCGCCCCATTGAGAATAAAAGAGCTTTTATAAGGTTACAGATATGACTGAACTCTTAATCTCACATGAGTGGTCATGATTTTATATATATATATACTTTTAAAAATTACTAATAATTTCTTTAGAAGTAAAACTTTTTAAATGGGGGAAAAAAATGACTGAGTGAACCTTTACATTTTTCCTTATTAAAATCACTTGAAAGGGTTACTTTAAGCTTAAACACTAAAAAAAAACCTAAATAAATAATACAAATAATTTCAACAAATCAACAGAAATTATACATATGGAACGCCTGCTATGACTCTTACCTTTTTACCGCTCATAAATTTGCATCCCTGAATTATATATGAAACCATATTTTGCTGGCATGACTGAAAGGATTTTGAGAAATTGTTAGTTTTGGCTAATTTTGTGAAAAGAGGAATTCCTTTTGAAGCTGTGCTTTTAAATCCCTCCGAAACTAGTTTTGTGGTATTGAGCTGTTGCAATGTTTTTTGTATATATGAAACAAAACGTGCATGCGACAAGTTTTATTGTTATATTTGATCAATCCAGGTTCACTTGATGAAATATATATTAAATGTCAGTTAATTTATTTTGGAAGCTGCAAGCTTTCACTTAGATTGTTTGAATAAAACAGAAGTTAGGAATAGAAATAACGTCATAGCTGAATTCTCCCTCCTATAAGACATGTGTTTTGAAATAATGGGCAAGGCGTTAAAAATGAGCAATGAAAATATTGTTTTGGTTAATCTGTACTCTTATTTTCGGTTGGAGATATCACTCAAGTTTCTATTTTACATTGGTGCAGGTGAGAATGTCTCTTAATCATATACAATAACAGAAGAGAAATGCTTAGTGACGTAAAATGCTGATTTTGGTTTTCACTTCCATGGATTATCAGAGCATGATTGGCCTATTTATTTTTCCTTTATCTTCTCTTAAAGGTCTAGAATAGTCTAAATCAGTTATAGTTGCATACAAGAAACTACATTTCAACCATATTTGTTGTCTATCATTTTATTTTCAGGTTGTTTTTTCTGTTTTGTAAAACTATTATTTTAATTTTCTTTTCAATTTGAGTGTTCAGTTTAAACATTTAGTATAAAGTAGTTTACTTGTATATTTATTTGTATTTTTGAAAGTGACTTGACTGAATTATAGTTTTAAAATGTTTGAACATCAGAGACATTTATCAGACAAACAGGAATTAATTTTTTGGGTGCAGAATTATATAAACTACATTGTAATTAAGATTAAGACTAAAATAATATAGACCAAGATTAGTTGATCTTCGATTCAGCTGATTCAAAGTCTAACATGTACTCATGCAGGTCTGAAATTATTGTGAAACAAAATTAAATGTAATTTTTACTGAATCATAGTGTAATGCAATATTGTTACAATTCGGTGCCCCTATAGGCCATGGCTCCTTTTTTGTTGGCATACACACCAGTTTAAATTTTGGTATTTTTTTTTAGAGCAAATAATTTTCACAACATCGAAAAATTCCACAGAAATGCACCCAGATGTGTCTTACATATGGATTGTTAAAGGTGGAAAGACACAGCAACATTTGTGAACAGTAAAATCAGGCAGATGGTTTGCAGGTGGAACAATGTGTACTGCAATGTCAAAACATGCTGCCACATTACCAAAAACTTTGAGTTAACTTCCCAGAAACAAAAAATGGAAAGAACAAAATAATAAGGGAAAACAGGACCAAATGCACTTTATACAGATGTTTAACATTTTTAACCCCAATCAAATGGAAAGGTCAATTCATCGATTAGCTTGGTTCCTTTATTAATCTGTAAACTCGATTTATTATCATAAATAAAATGAGTCAAATGCTTATATAAAAATGTATGTTTCACTGTCCTAATAACAGCTGGCCACCAATTTTGAAAACAAACCAATAAAAAAACTGGAAAAAGGAAAAGGACAGCCAAACAATGTGGTAAATTCTCCTGTATCCTTTTATTTCCATCCTGTTGAGGGAATGTGAATTTGGGGAGTGTTGTGTTGTAATAGCTTCCATGTGGCATCCATACAAGCAGTCTTACAGCGGTCTCTCTATTACTGTCAAATTAATGGAAAGTTGTGCTGTATTTTAGTAATTTTTCTTAAAAAAATCATGAATTCGTTCTAAAGTCCCAGATTTGTCAGGATGAAGCTACTATCCACTCTTTTAACCCAGCATGTACATTGGCGGCAAAAGGTTTGGAATAAAGTACAGATTTTGCTCTTATGGAAAGAAATTGGTACTTTTACTCACCAAAGTGGCATTCAACGGATCACAATGTATAGTCAGGACATTAATAATGTGAACAAGTACTATTTGAAAAAAAAAAAAAATGCTCAGAATGTCTCAAACTGCTTCAAAAAGTTCTCATCAAAAAATCCTCCACGTTCAGCAATGACAGCTTTTCAGATCCTTGATATTCTAGCTGTCAGTTTGTCCAGATACTCAGGTGACATTTCACCCCACACTTCTTGTAGCACTTGCCTTAGATGTGTTTGTCTTGTCGGGCACTTCTCATGAACCTTACAGTCTAGCTGATCCCACAAAAGCTCAATGGGGTTAAGATCCATAACACTCTTTTCCAATTATCTGTTGTCCAATGTATGTTTCTTTGCCCACTCTAACCTTTTATTTTTGTTTTTCTGTTTCAAACATGGCTTTATCTTTGTAATCCTTCCCATAAGGCCTGCACCCCTGAGTCTTCTCTTTACTGTTGCACATTAAACTGGTGTTGAGCGGGTAGAATTCAATGAAGCTGTCAGCTGAGGACATGTGAAGCATCTATTTCTCAAACTAGATACTCTGCTGTAGTTATCCTCTTGTTTAGTTGTACATCTGGACCTTCCACATCTCTTTCTGTTCTTGATAGAGCCAGTTGTCTTTTGTTTCAATTTCAAGCACTGTATAGCCTTCATTCCTCAAAACAATGATTGACTGATGAGTTTCTTGAGAAAGCTGTTTCTTTTTTGCCATTTTTACCTAATATTGACCTTAAAACATGCCAGTCTATTGCATACTGTAGCAACTCAATAACAAAGACAATGTTAAGCTTCATTTAATGAACCAAACAGCTTTCTACTGTGTTTGAAATAATGGCAAGTGATTTTCTAGTACCAAATTATAAATTTATCATGATTACTCAAGGATAAGGTGTATGAGTAATGGCTGCTGGAAATGGGGCCTGTCTAGATTTGATCAAAAATGACTTTTCCAATAGTGATGGTGCTGTTTTTTTACATCAGTAATGACCTGACTATATTTTGTGATCAGTTGAATGCCACTTTGGTGAATTAAAGAACCAATTTCCTTCCAGAACAGCAAAATCTGTACATTATTCCAAACTTTTGGCCACCAGTTTATATCTTTCACAAATAGATCTACAAAATGTCCAGATAGTTTAAAGTTTAGAAAATGGTCAAATAAAATTGATGTTTTATTTTTCATATATCAAAAAGATAATGTAACAAATCAGGTCAAATCTAGACAGGATTCAGTACTTTCACACTGAAATTTCATGAGATGCAACTGGCTGTAAAACATATAGTGAGGTACACAAAGCACAATCTACACACAAGTATTTTCTCAGGCACTTATTTAGTCTAAATAGCTAGACAACTATCTGTTTAAATAGACAACTTACATGTTTTCAGTAGTTCACCCAAATGACAATAGTCATACCATACTGTTCATGTGTTGTACTCGCTATAGTATAGTATATATATAGTATAGGCTTTGTAGGTTTGAGTTTTGGTTTTACCAGCTATATATAACTTTTAAGTTAAACATGTTAACTTGTTTTGCCATTTTAATCAGAGAAAAGTCTATATCAAATAACTTTATTTTATTGCATATGTACATATAGTTGAACATTGCTGTATATTAATATATAATGAAATATACAGTTTCTCGAAACACAACAATAAAAGTCATGTGAGGGCATGGCAATGCAGTGGGCATTTAAGGCGTTTCTTTCATGTCTAAAATGTCCAGAGGAATATGAATAATAATAAATGTATACACAGTACACAAAAATGACATCATATGAAGAGATCTCAATGCACTAGAAGTAAAAGTGACGTAATCAACAATTAGATCAGAGCAAAACATGGAATGGTCAAATTCAAATCAGTTATGCTGTAATGAGGCACATGGAGGACATTCAATTAATACAGTAAATGACAGCTGGCATGCCATGTGCACTTAAACAGGAGCTTTTATGAACCTTAAGGAAAAATAAATGTACACCTCTAATATGAATTATTATAAACAACAAATAAAAGCTGAAACAATTGCCACTACGTGACCTCACATCCTCATAAATAATACAGTATGTGGGTCTCAAACCAAGACTTTTCAGGAAAAACATCAATTCATAATTAAATTCTAAATACCAATCAGACAGTTTTCTTGGACAGTTTGTGAGCACAACCCAATACTTTTAGAAAGTTATCCAGATCAAATAAGAGCTATGGTTTTTGTAATCCCACTCAGCTACACATGGAAATAAGACTATTAGGTCTTATTACCATGTAAACTGCACTGTAATTATGTTCAAGCAAGATGATTAAATAAATTAAACACTATGAAACAAAAAAAGAAACACACACCAAACAGTTCAATTACATTTGGGAAGCCTGAATGTGCAAAGTTTCATATAATTAATAGTAATTTAAATGAAAAGCAAAGTGATTTAACTGGAGGCAACTGGTCTTACAGCTCCAGTTACTATCTTAACAATCATCATTGGTTGTTCGAAGTTGCTATTATGATTCAACTAAACAGCATTAATTTCTCTTTTAATATGTAGGTACCACATGTGCTAATCATTCTTAAATACAAAGAATGCCCATTAAACTAGCCCTTTATGACCTCCATGGTTGTTGTGTTGCAAAATCAATTACTCATGCCACAGAAGACAAGCAAATATCTACCTCATATTTCAGCATCATTATGAAAAACTGGCATTAATTTATTTTGACCTTATCAATCCATTAGCGTTTTAATATGATGGGTGTAGCTTTGGAAATCATTTCCAGTGCAATCCTATTCCTTGAATTAATAAATAATGAATAAGTCAGCTTTTATAGAGGGGGGTTATCAGGCAGGGGTCAAGTTCTTCTCACTGGTCAGGGCTGAAGGTTTTGCCTCGTGTCTGTGTGGTCTGTGCTGGGGACTGCTGCGAAGGTTGCCATCCATCTGTTACAAAATATCAACACTTAGAACCAGAGAACTGCCAGTGGTAAATACAAAAGACATTTGAGACCAAGAGCTGAATTCATGTCAAAAGTCTAGTCACACCTTCTCATTCTTTATTATCCCTATCATCCACATCCAGTAAAGCAATCAATACTATAAAATAGCATAAATAGAAGTATGGGAATTATGTAGTGATACGTATTTTTTTTTAGCTTTTTCCAAAGTAGCCGTTTGCTTACTTTACATCTCTGCACACTCTCAACCAACCAATCTAGTCTAATACATCTGTTTAAAAAAAGAAAAGAAAGGTTTTGTAAAGAAATATGTAGGCACAATTTATCTACAAATCTAAAACTTAAGTCTACAAAAGAATTCCCAGCATTTAATGGAATATTCCGTGTTCAATACAAGTTGAGCTCAATCAACAGCATTTGTGGCATAATATTGATTACCACAAAAACTTATTTTGACACGTCTGTCTTCTTCTTTAAATAAAGCAAAAATCGAAGTTACAGTGAGGCCCTTTAAACTTAACTTGTATTGAACACAGAAGTTTCCTTTAAGCATCAGCCTTTTTTTTTTTTTTTTATCAAAATGTTTTTTAAGCTCATGAGAAACTTAAATTCAGTTAAGTGTGTCCAGACTTTTAACTGGTAGTGCGCATACTGCGATTCAGGTATGAGATATGACATTTAATTTTCAGTGACATTAAACACAGGAGCAAATAAGCAGATTTTCCCAAGACCTTTTCAATAAGGTTGGACTCTTTGTTAACAAGCTGTGTCAGTTTCTGAAGGTTTGCATCAACAGGATCATTGGAAGCCGTCGGTGCGCCTAACAAAAGAGCAAAGAAAGAGGAAAGAAAAGACAGGATGCTGATTCTAAAGAGAAGCAGATGTTTTCTCGCACATGGGGGAAATGTTAGTGCAGATTTAGAGTGTAGCCAAAGAGACATACTGTAGAAAATCACTTAATAGCCGCAAGCCCCAGGATGACGATGTTATTACTGTCTTTTAGCTTTTGCAATGGACAAAATGTCTAAGGTTCAAAGCAATAATAAGGTAATGAATCATAAAAATGTAGTTGAAGGGAGAGTTTTCCCACAATTGGAAATTCAGTCATAATTTACTCACCATCATGTTGTTCCAAACACATATGACTTTTTTCGTAGAACACAAAAAGAGTTATTTATGGCAGAATGTCAGAGCTGCTCTTATACATACAGTACAATGAGTGTAGACACAATTCTCGGTGAATAACTTATATTTCAGTCAATTCCTCACTCAAAGCTATCACATGGCTTTAGAAGTCCTGGAATATAATTCACATGTCATATGGATTACTTTTATGATGCTTGTATGGTGTTTTTTGCTTGTTTTGGTTTTTCCCCCATTTTGGAACCCCTGATCACCATCCACATTCATTTTATAAAAGAGAGCAGCTCTGACATTCTGTTAAACTATTCCTTTGATTTTCCATGGTCATGAGGTTGAGTAAATTACTTTTTGGTTCTATCTAATTCAACAGCAAACACAGTACATAAACAGCAATGTAGATAAAACAATAAAAAGTCACTGTGTATTTTGTGGTTTTATTATTAATGGAATACAGGAGCTGTGACAGTGTTCTTACAACTTACCGTCCATTTTCTTCTCAGCTGTGGCATCGGTAAAGTAATTTTTAAGGATGGTATTGCAGAACTGGCACAGATTATCTAGCTGGTTCAGGTGCTTCTGAAGTTGCCCGCTGGGCAGAGGGGCTTTAAGGAGGGGGGCAATATAACCAAACACAAACGCATCTAGGCTTGTAGGCCTGGCAGATAGAAAACACTGTGAACTTCTGGTTACCACAAAAGATTGCATCTACCTCAAAATGTATGTCAGGGACTAATCTTCTAGTGGAAGGATCACTCTTAATGAATTAGAATAATAAAATAATGATTTAATGAAAATGATTGACAAAATGAAATTAGGTTTTAGTCTCATATCACATTGATTTACACGTTCACTTCTCTTTACATAGCGATTTACTTTTGACAGGTAAAGTATATAGAGTAAAATTTCAGCACTTTCAAAATCTGCAATTAATTGTGATTAAACAAATTTCATTGACTGACAGCACTAATAGAAAGCCAATACATTTTATGGCATCAAATCTAAATAACTCACATGTTTCCAAAGAAGTAGTTGGAGTTTCCAAGTCTGTGTGAGAGTAAATTCAGGCCCTCTTTGGCTTCACTGTAGATCTAAAAAACAATTATTTTACCAACCATATGATTTGTACATTGATTATTATGAAACATGACAAATACAATCGCACATTCCTTGATTGTGTAACATCACACAGTCCACATTTTATGACCATCTCTGGTTTTTACACTCTCTGGATCTATGAAGAAGTGTGTTCAGGAGAACAGACACTCAATCCAGAGAGAGATTAACTGTTTTCCGTCTCCTAAACCACAGACATTACTCAGACAAACCCATGATACATTTTTAGATTACCATGACATTGAAAAACAGTGTTAGATGAATTCAGTGCCCTGCAATAATCAGACAGGAATGGATCTAAATCGCATGGTGGATTTGCACACAATGTCTCTATTACTAGGTAAAAGTGATGCTTATGGCAGTTTTCAAATCACTGAAAGAGAATTAAGGTGGATCTAGATTCTCATACCTTTCCCTCTACCTCTGTGATGTTAAGCAATGGTGACTCTCCTTTGGTCAGTAATATACGCGACAGAGCCAAGCTAGCCTGTCGACCCGGTACAAAGAAGTTGAGGGGGAATGGACAATGTGAAGAAAACCAGGGCCGGGTCAGGTTAGCATAATTCTCTGCATCCACCCAGAATGTGTGGAGCTAAAAAAGAACGACAGACACGCAATTCAAAACTTGTTTTGCAAAGTCTTTTGGAGACCAGAAATACAACTGTTAAATCAGTATGTGAATTGCAGATGCACCTACCAGAGCTGGTCTCAGTTTTTCCTCCAACAGTGCAATATAAGCCATTGTATCTGCCCCTTCTTTAGCGGTCAACTCATAGTCTGCATTAAATCTCTGTGTGGATTAAAAGGCACAATTTAATTTATGGTGAATCTCATGGAAACATGTCCAGGTCACATTACACTGCAAAATTAAATACATTTTGCAATATAGATATTGAAGAATATTCTCGGACTACTAAAATCCATTGCGTTGTGATTTTCATAACAATTAAGCAGAATTAAATAAAAATAAATAAAAATAAAAAATATTGAATAAAAATATTTTCATTCCCATAGTACACTCTGACATTTGTCTTGTATATTCTTTGTAATATATCGTGATTTTTGGATTTTTTATTGAAATCAGTATAAATTAATGGCAGTATAGCAAATAGTACCATGATGTTTAAGTACTAGAGGCTGATGGTGGAATTTGCAGATAACGATATCTAATGTGGTGGAAAAGACAGATAACCGATTAATTAGTCAATATGTTTTAAAACAATTTAAAATCGTTATTGCAGATGTGTTCCTTTTTATATTATAAAGTATGTAACTCATTCTGATTAACAGAATTTACATTAAAATACTTATTTTGTGTGGGGCAGATGCATCAAAACAATTTGAAAACCATGTTCCTGAATTGCAACGGCTGTAATTGTAATCACGATTATTTTTTCAATTAATTGTGTAGACCTAGCATGAACAAGCCAGAAATGCATTTAGCAGAGTTTTATTTTTTTTTAAATTATTAAGTATTAATATTTACCAACTAAGCAGTTTTTAAATGTATTCACCAGATTAAGGATTCTGTAGTCGTGGCCAAAAATATTGGCAGTGACATAAATGTTGTGTTTTGCAAAGTTTGCTGCTTCAGTATTTGTAGATAATTTTTTCACATGTTTCTATGGTATACTGGAAAACAATGATATGCATTTCATGAGTTTTAAAGGCTTTTATTGGCAAAAACATTCAATATATGCAAAGAGTCAATATTTACAGTGTTTACTTGTTCTTCATAACCTCTGCAATCCGCTCTGGCATGCTGGATATCAGCTTCTGGGCCAAATCCTGACTGATGGCGATCCATTCTTGATCCATTAGTGCTCGGAGTTGATCACAATTTGTGGGCTTCTGCTTGTCCACTCACCTTTTGAGGATTGACCACAGGTTCTCTATGGGATTAAGATCCGGGGAGTTGCCTGGCCACGGATCCAAAATTTCAATGTGATGATCTCCGAGCCACTTCATTATCACTCTTGCCTTGTGACATGGTGCTCCATCATGCTGGAAAATGCACGGATCATCACCAAATTACTCCTGGATCGTTGGGAGAAAGTTGCTCTTGCAGGACGTTTTGATAGCACTCTTTATTCATTGAAGTGTTTTTGGGCAGAATTGTGAGAGGGCCCACTCCCTTGGATGAAAAGAAACCCCACACATGGATGTTCTCAGGATGCTTCACTGTTGGCATGACACAGGACTCATGGTAGAGTTCACCTTTTCTTCTCCGGACTATCGATTTTCCAGATGTCCCAAACAGTCGGAAGGGGAAATAACTTTGCTCCAGTCTTCTGCTGTCCAATCCTTGCACATCCTGCAGATTTTCAGTCTGTCCTTGATGTTTTTCTTGGAGAGAAGTGACTTCTTTTCTGCCCTTCTTGACACCAGGCCATTGTCCAAAAGTCTTTGCCTCACTGTGCATGCAGATGCACTCACACCAACCTGCTGCCAATATTGAGCAAGATCTGCATTTGTGGTGACACGATTCCGTAGGTGACTCCTCAGGAGGAGACGGTCCTGGCACTTGCTGGACACTCTGGGACATCCTGAAGCCTTCTTCACTGCACTTGAACCTTTCTCCTTGAAGTTCTTGATGATCCGGTAAATGGTTCTTTCAGGTGCAATATTCTTTGCAGCAATTTCCTTGTATGTGAGGCCATTTTGATGCAAATCGTTGATGATGCACTTCTTTCTTTAGAGGTTATCATTGCAAACAAGAACACATTGATTGGAAGCACTTCTTCCCTCCTTTTATAGCAATCAGTCTGTTCTTCTAATCCAATCAGTGATTTCACCTGACTAGTACTCGTTCACACTTTCCCAAGTGCTGCTGATATGATTAGTGAAATGATATTAGCTGGTCTTTTGTGCCAGGGTCAAAAAACAGTGAAATTTGGGTTTTGTGATAGTTAATTGTTTTGGAGAATGAAGCTTTTTGCAATTATTTAAAATGCATCTGATCACTCTGCACAATAATAAAGAAACAATGTGAATCAACACCACAACAACTGAAGTAGAAAACTTTGCGAAACACAAAATTTATGTCACTGCCAATACTTTTGTCCACGGCTGTATATACACTGATCAGCCACAACATTAAAACCACTGGCAGGTGAAGTGAGAAACATTGATTATATTATTACAATGGTACATGTCAAGGGGTTGTCACATTTTGCAGAGATGTGGACCCAAGCACAGAGTTCAAAACCAAAAATACTTTATTAACAAACAAACTCCCATGAGGGGGAAACCATTCCGTATGGGAAAAAAGAATCCAGGCTGGGGCAGAGGTGAAACGACGAACATGACCAACCGGACCGAACTGGAACCAGGAAGGTGATCAGAACCGAGAAGAACACTGGGAGACAAAAACAGGACCAACAAGATAACAAGACAAACTGGCACTGGACAGCAAACAGCTGTCCAGTGAGGAGGCTAAAATAAGGAGAGAAATCAAGCGGGCTAAAAAAGGGCAGGTGTAACTAATGAAACAATAATGAGTGTGACGTAAGACAGAGGAGCATGTGGCAATACAGAAACAATAACAAGCTGGCATATTCTCACAAGAAGGCAAAACATCTGATTGGCATGAGCGCACATCGCCAAGACAATGAGACGATATACACTGCCAATCAACAAACAAGACGAGACAGGACACTTGTGTGAGAGTTCGGCCACACACACACATCCGATACCTTACTGAAGTGACCTAACCTCAGCACAACATGAAGACAGCTCGCAACCCGGCGCGCAGCGCAAAGTGAGTGCAGTGCGTGAGAGACAGGCACAAAGGCTGATATTATTATATATTATTATATATATTATTGACGCAAGTGCATGCAGCCAAGATGCCACAAGCGTGATGAACCCACATCAATAACAGACAGACAAGGAGTATGAATGTCTGGGTCCCAGACACCACACTCAAGTCATGAAACACAAAAGACTGAAGAGCACACGGCAAGGAAAAAACAGAGACTGCTTGCTCACACAAAAGACAGACATAGGCGAATAATGCATAACAGGGCTGAGATATATTAGGCAGCATGTGAATAATCAGTTCTTGAATTTCATTATTTGGAAGCAAGAAAAATGGGCAAGCATAAGGGTCTGAGAGACTTTTAGAAGGGCCAAATTGTGATTGCTAGACAACTTGGTCAGAGCGTCTCCAAAACGGCAGGTCTGTTCCTGGTATGCAGTGGTTAGAACCTAACAAAAGTTGTCCAAGGAAGGACAACCAGTGGACCAGCTACAGGGTCATGGATGCCCAAGGCTCATTGATGCGTGTGTGGAGCGAAGGCTAGCCCGCCTGGTCCAATCTTACAGAAGAACTACTGTAGCACAAACTGTTGAAAAACTTAATGCTGGCTATGATAGAAAGGTGTCAGAACACACAGTGCATTGCAGCTTGCTGCATATGGGGCTGCGTAGCCACAGACCGGTAAGGGTGCCCATGCTGACCCCTGTCCAGGTGGTTTAAATGTTGTGACTTTCATCGGTGTGTGTATGAATGTATGTGTGTATATATATATATACACACACACACTCACCTAAAGGATTATTAGGAACACCTGTTCAATTTCTCATTAATGCAATTATCTAATCAACCAATCACATGGCAGTTGCTTCAATGCATTTAGGGGTGTGGTCCTGGTCAAGACAATCTCCTGAACTCCAAACTGAATGTCAGAATGGGAAAGAAAGGTGATTTAAGCAATTTTGAGCGTGGCATGGTTGTTGGTGCCAGACGGGCCGGTCTGAGTATTTCACAATCTGCTCAGTTACTGGGATTTTCACGCACAACCATTTCTAGGGTTTACAAAGAATGGTGTGAAAAGGGAAAAACATCCAGTATGCGGCAGTCCTGTGGGCGAAAATGCCTTGTTGATGCTAGAGGTCAGAGGAGAATGGGCCGACTGATTCAAGCTGATAGAAGAGCAACTTTGACTGAAATAACCACTCGTTACAATCGAGGTATGCAGCAAAGCATTTGTGAAGCCACAACATGCACAACCTTGAGGCGGATGGGCTACAACAGCAGAAGACCCCACCGGGTACCACTCATCTCCACTACAAATAGGAAAAAGAGGCTACAATTTGCAAGAGCTCACCAAAATTGGACAGTTGAAGACTGTAAAAATGTTGCCTGGTCTGATGAGTCTCGATTTCTGTTGAGACATTCAGATGGTAGAGTCAGAATTTGGCATAAACAGAATGAGAACATGGATCCATCATGCCTTGTTACCACTGTGCAGGCTGGTGGTGGTGGTGTAATGGTGTGGGGGATGTTTTCTTGGCACACTTTAGGCCCCTTAGTGCCAATTGGGCATCGTTTAAATGCCACGGCCTACCTGAGCATTGTTTCTGACCGTGTCCATCCCTTTATGGCCACCATGTACCCATCCTCTGATGGCTACTTCCAGCAGGATAATGCACCATGTCACAAAGCTCGAATCATTTCAAATTGGTTTCTTGAACATGACAATGAGTTCACTGTACTAAAATGGCCCCCACAGTCACCAGATCTCAACCCAATAGAGCATCTTTGGGATGTGGTGGAACGGGAGCTTCGTGCCCTGGATGTGCATCCCACAAATCTCCATCAACTGCAAGATGCTATCCTATCAATATGGGCCAACATTTCTAAAGAATGCTTTCAGCAACTTGTTAAATCAATGCCACATAGAATTAAGGCAGTTCTGAAGGCGAAAGGGGGTCAAACACAGTATTAGTTTATTGTTCCTAATAATCCTTTAGGTGAGTGTATATATATATTAGGGCTGTCAATTTAACGTGTTAAATCAGTGCGATTAATATGACTAAAAATAACGCGTTAAAAAAATATACGCAATTAATCGCAATGCCCACACTGATATGGAAGATTCCTGAGAAATGCAATCTTGTAGTACCACCTGTTTACTCCAGAGGGCAATAAGTGAAATTTCAGCTGTGTGGTAACGCGCAGTTTACACAATGAAGAAAACCACCCTTGAGCTGCAGAACAGGTTATAGTATACGCATATATATATATACACACACACACACACACACTGGCAGCCAAATGTTTGGAATAATGTACAGATTTTGCTCTTATGGAAAGAAATTGGAACTTTTATTCACCAAAGTGACATTCAACTGATCGCAATGTATACGCAGGACTAGTGTTGTCACGGTACCACAATTTCACCAGTTAAATTTCACAGTTCTCGATACCAATTTCGATACCACAGCAAAAATATGCTAATATGATAATGTGATATTGAACACACCTGTTTAGTTATTTTTAATTATTTCAATATGTCTGAAATATCATCTCTTTAAACTGGCCTTTAAGTCTGACGAATGAAATGTAGGACTCAGTTTTGGAGTGTTTGTATTTAGATTACTGGTGTTTGTGGTCATTTTGAAATGTTGTTATGTTTTAAATTGTATTACTGTGACGCACTTTGGTTAACTGTTGTTATAAATGCGATATAAATAAGCTGAGCTGAGATTAGAGCGCAGATGCTGTGATTTTAATTATATAAATATATATTTTACATGATTCACAACGGATAAGTGATCTGCTTTGTCATCTCTTACGACAGAAACATCATCGGAGGTGAGCTTCCCTCCCTCCAGGATATATATAACAGACGGTGTGTGAATAAAGCTCGGAGGATCATCAGAGACTCCAGCCACCCGAGTCATGGGCTGCTCTCACTGCTTCCATCAGGCAGGCGGTATCGCAGCATCAGGACCCGCACCTCCCGACTACATGACAGCTTCTTCCCACAAGCAATAAGACTTTTGAACACATGATCTCTCACGATCAACAATCACTGCACTTTATTAATCTTCATTCTGTCAATATATTCTCGCTCCCAATTCAGTTAGTGTATATATATATTTATACCTTTATCTAGTGTATGTGTATTCTACATTGTGTGTATTGTGTACATTTGATATGTAAATTGTTGTGTAAGTATGTGTACATTTGTTATGTAAATTGTGTTGTGTAAATATGTTGTTATTGTAAAGTGGTTTATGTCTCGTCACTGTCATGACTGCTATGTTGCTCGGAACTGCACACAAGAATTTCACCTGCTGTTGCACTCGTGTACACAGTAGTGTGACAATAAAGTGATTTGATTTGATTTGATTTGATTTGATGAATGATTCTCAATGTTTGTGGAGATTCTAGTGGATGAGAGGTTGGATTTATTTAACGTACACATCTCTTCCACTGTAAGATTGCAGCCTTTATCGGTTTAATAAATCATACTAGGGCATGTCATAATTTTAATTTGATTAATTGTCCGTTTCAGTGTATAAGAAATAACAGACCTCAGGGCATGCTAAGTGACTCCATTCAGGTGTCCTAAGCAACCAATTGGCCCGCTTGCTAGGGTGGGTAGAGTCACGTTGGGGTAACCTCCTCGTGGTCACTATAATGTGGTTCTTGCTCTCTGTGGAGCATGTGGTGAGTTGTGCGTGGATGCCGTGGAGAATAGCGTGATGCCTCCACACACGCTAGACCTCCACGGTAACAGAGTTTGACTGTCTCAGACACGGAGGCAACTGAGATTCGTCCTCCACCACCCGGATTGAGTCACTATGCAACCACGAGGACATAGAACGCAATGTTCTATATACATCCATAAATTATATATATATATATAATGAGGTATCTTCGTGAGATTCACCCATTAAAACTTTAATTAAATATCCAGGGAGCATAATCATCCTATCCGAACCACAGAAACAACATTCTTCTGACACTGAAATCCATATAATCAGTTACTTTATGAGACACATGAGCGGTTTCACAGAGTAAATTAGGTTAATTACCTTCTTTCTCAGGAAGTTTAGAATCTGTGTTGGTTCTGTGACAGTAGATCCCTCACAGTGTAGTTGTGGCACTGAGGCTGTGGAGGGAGAAACATGTCATACATGACAGCTGCAGACTAACTGTCAAACAGCAATTCTACACTTGCCCATACTGTATCCCAACTTAACTCATGCACTTCAACAATGTCAGGCACTCACAACAACACAACATTTGGAAAATGGCATGGATGCTTGTGGTTACATAACAAACTTCCATCATACATTCACACACATTCCTTACTGACCTGTTATAGTTCTCCATGTCCAGTCAATACACTTTACCGTAAGCTTGGCGCCCGCAAATTTTGCATACGCCTGTGGGGCAAGATTAAAAACATATCAGGTAAAAAATATATATATATTTACAGCAAGTGAATATTGATAAAAAAATCTCTATTGACATTAGGACTTCTATTATGCATTTTCTACAAAGGGTTATCCAAATAGATATGGTGACTTAAAGCCAGCGGCAACTAAAAGCTCCAGATGCATTCAACACAACATGTATCTATCATCTGTTAGAGTCTATATGTAGGAGACACCACTAGTGAAAAGCGTTTAAAAAGTGTCCATACCATCACATCATATCAGCAATTCATCTGACCTTCAAGACATAAAAAAAGCCCAGCAAGCAGTGCAATATATATTAGCTTAAAATGACCATAATCAACCTTTATAAACAAATGCAATCGATTGTTTTTGCATTACAGCTACCTTAAAAAGATGCATAAGTTAAAAACGGAAAGTGTGGATTTTGTAACGAGACTTTTATTATTAACCAAAGTGACACTGCTAACTGTAGCTATCAGTATCTCAGGACACGTCTCTAAAAAAATGCATCGATATTTCTGAATAAATATTACAGTGCGAATATCTATACAGGATACAAGCTTTTAAAACTGCCTGTATATTTACCAGCACGATGAGAGAATCTGTGTGGACCGACGGAAGATCCCAGTCGTCTCCCCAGCAGAGCAGCTCTATGGGTTCCGCCATGTTTGTTTGCATGATTGAGACACATGAGATCGCACAGCATGCAGACAATCCTCCTACCACAGTCTCCGCATCCAGGAGGATGTAAGAATACATGTTTATGGAAATGCATTAATGGAGAACATTAAACTACTGTAGCATTAGTTTAGCCATGGTATTTGTAGTAAATTCATATAATCACAAAATTAACGACGGTTACTACAGTCATGTATTAATTTTCGTGAGGGATGGTATCAGATTGTAATACCTTGGTACTAAATGATTAACATATTTATTCACCATATGGTATTTTCATAGTACTCCAATGTACAGTTGGCTAGACCAGGGGTTTTCAAACTTTCTTATACCAAGGACTCCCAAATATGATGATCCCCTTATGAAGGACCCCCTGATAAATAGTAAACATGATATTATTATGACAAAAAAAATAAAAAGAATGCACTTTTATTAGTTCCATTGTACTAAAGCAACATTAATTATCAAAATTTTATATGCAAAACATTTCTTTTTATTAATTAGGCAGTGTGTAATGTAAGATGTTTAAACCCGAAAATAAACATTTTTTAATTAAATTCACATTAATTTGTGTAGTTTTCCCCCACAATAATTATTTTGTTTCAGAGCAGCTTTAATGAGAATAATGAAGTACATTTCTTTCAAATACGAAATGTTTGTCAAAAAGATATACAATTCTAAGTAGGTTTATTTTTATTTCTCACTGTTTAAAATGGCTGTCAATAGAATAATTGCTCTTAATCTCATGCTTTCAGAATTAAATGGTAATAATGTCAAATAATGTAGACTTTTTTTTCTTTTAATTTTTCCACGGACTCCATGACACCCCTTGCAGACCCCTTGGGAAAAGCCATGGGCTAGGCTACCAGCAGTGCTGGGTGGTAACAGTTTACATGTAATATGGATTACGTAATCAGATTACAAAAATCAAGAAGGTATATTGGATTAAACAGACTGTTGCATGTGAAAATCCCAGGAGATCAACAGAAATACTCAAACCAGCCTGTCTGGCACCAACAATCATGCCACAGACTAAATCACTGAGATCACATATTTTCCCCATTCTGATGGTTGATGTGAACATTAACTGAAGTTCCTGACCCATATCTGCATGATTTTATCTATTACACTAATGCCACACAATTGGCTGATTAGATATTCGCATGAATATGTAGATGTACAGGTGTTCTTAATAAAGTGCTCAGTGAGTGTATATATACTGTATATATACAGTGTAGGTTAGATTACTTGTTACTTGTAATCAGGTACTGATTACAAATTACATGACAAAAAAATGCAATCAGTAATGTAATCTCATAGACTACATTTTTGGGTAATCTATTCAAATTACTTTGAGTAATATAACCATTTACTTTTCGATTACTTTCAACCTAATGTTATTTTATGTCACATTCATTTGTGTAGGATAATTATTTTAACATAAAAGTACAAAGAGGAAGAAAATGTATTACATTCTTTGAACTATTATGTAGCCTACCCTGCGGGCAGGATGGCATCCACTAGATTGAAAATTAATTGACAGCTGAAAATGCATATCAGAGCAAAAAACAAGCCATGAGGTCAGGGGAGCTGCCTGCAGAGCTCAGAGACAGGCTTGTATCAAGGCACAGATCTGGGGAAGGCTACAAAAAAATTTTGGCTGCATTGAAGGTTCCCAAGAGCACAGTGGCCTCCATAATTCATAAATGGAAGAAGTTTGGAACAACCAGGACTCTTCCTAGAGCTGGCCACCTGGCCAAACTGAGCAATCTGGGGAGAAGGGCCTTGATAAGATTGACCAAGAACCCAATGATCACTCTGGTTGAGATCCAGAGATCATATGTTGAATCCTCTCAGTGCAAAACACACGAAAGCCCGCTTGGAATTTGCAAAAAAAACAAGATCCTCTAGTCTGATGAAATGAAGATTGAGTTGTTTGGCCTCAATTCCAAGTGACATATCTGAAGGAAACCAGGCACCTGCACAATACTATCCAAACAGTGAAGCATGGTGGTGGTGGTAGCATCATGCTGTGGGGGTGTTTTTCATTGGCAGGTTTAGCGGTAGCCAGCTGGTAAGTAGCTGTAAAGTGTGTAAACCTCACTCCCCTGGCCTCAAGAGGAGCACTAGCGACTGACGCTAGAGGCTGTAGCCTTTTGCCTCCTCGTTAGTGCGCCATCCTCCCATGCCGGAGACCCCTGTTTGAATCCCGCTTATAGCTGGTTGAGCAGGACCGTTTACACAGGGACTAGTTGACTAGTCTGGGTTGAAGGAAAGCTGAACGCAACAAAATACAGAGACATCCTTAATGAAAACCTGGTCCAGAGCACTCAGCTCAGGACCTCAGACTGGCCGAAGGTTCACCTTCCAACAGGACAATGCAAAAGTGGCTTAGGCAAAATCTGTGAATGTCCTTGAGCGGCACAGCCCAGACTTGAACACAATGGAATATCTCGGGACAGACCAGAAAATGGCTGACCACCGATGGACCCAATCCAACCTGACAGAGCTTGAGAGGACCTGCAGTGAAAAATGGCAGAAGATCCCAAATCCAGGTGTGCAAAGCTTGTCGACTCATACCCAAAAATACTTTAAAGAAGCTGCAATCGCTGCCAAAGGTCCTTCAACTAAGTTAAGGGTCTGAATACATATGTCAATCTGATTAAATTTTTTTCTTTTTGATAAATTTGCAAAGTTATCAAAAATCTGGTATTTGCTTTGACATTATGGGGTATGGAGTGTAGACTGATGTTAAAAAAAAGATTTAATGCATTTTAGCATAAGTCTGCAACATAACAAAATGTGAGAAAAATGAAGGGGCCTGAATATTTTCTGAATGCACTTTATATATACTGTATATACTATATGAGTATATCGTTGTCTATTTTAGCTGACAAATAGTGGTTCCCTGTCTACCAATCACTGTGGGCGATTTAAAAGAGTTCGCTCATAAAATGTAACGTCATCCATAGCAACGGGGTCAACTAATTAATATAATATTACTCTTATTTTAAGATTTCCTCACTAAAACTTGTGTATAGGTGTTGTGTTTTGTGTATAGGTTTTAAGCAAAATCTCATAGCTAGGAACTCTTTAGAGAACTCCTAAGATAAAATTCTTTGTGAATACGGGCCTTGGAATCTAAAGGCTTAGATGCTTGAAATTAGATTTGTAGACAAATATAAATTGTGCCTTCATATGAATTTCCTAACAAATCTATTATTTATTTTAGAGCTGGTCTAGGCAAAGGGTGGAAACTAAAAAGCTAAAATTGATCATTAAGAATATACAGTACGTTGGACTACCGGCTGGTGGGACCATGGGTGATCTGGCAGACCATCTTGGTTGACCTGGTTAGGATACATGGTCTAACCAGTTACCAGCAAGGCAGCAACAAATCAGCTACCATTCCAAACAACAGCTTGACCACCATAGGCTGGTATGACCTATTTTTATTTATTTTATTTTTTCTCTCCCAAGCTGGGCTTGTAAGTCTGCTAACACTTAAATATGCACTCAGTAATTTTTTCCTCATGAAACAAGTTTTACTCTTGAAGAAATGAACCGTAACTTTGAAACACATGTATAAAATCATGACCACTCACTTGAAATGAGTACACTTGTCACATCAGTAACCTTATAAAAGCTGTTTTATTCTTCATGGAGAGGGTCCCTTCATGGAGGCTTCCAAGTTATCGTCATATGACCAGCTGTATATTACTCGCTTACTCTCAGTAACCACCCTGTTTTTAGACACTTTCACTCAGGGATTAAATTAATCATGACTGACTGTAAATAGTGAATTTCTAAATAGGCATTAGTAACTTAAATCTAATGCTTTCGAATGATGCTGCACCCATGCCCCTAGGTGTCAGTGTAAGTCCAAGACAACGTATATGAAGAATTACCGAGTGCACCTTTAAGCACAGAAATCACACACAAAAAAGGAATTAAATCCTAACTTTAAAGGTAGTTTACAGCTTTGTTTGAGAGTCACCAGGCTACAATGCCAATAAGCAGTTACAGAGTTAATGTGGTTAAAGTGTTTCGTTTATTGGAAAGCTGCAGGTTTAATTGATTTTCCATAACTCATCCGTCATAACAATAGAACTGGCACGTCTCAGCAGGGACATGTTAAGCCAGATTATTCCTGTAAATGTTGTGTTGGCAGGACAGTTTGTTTGGCAAAATGCAATTAGATTGTTTCACTCACCCCATGATTATTTCTGTGTAAAAATTGTCAGTTGCGACTTTTCAGAGGCTTAAATAATAATAAATGTAAAAATAAAAATAATCATTTTAAATAAGGATGAAATAATTACTTTCATTTGATTACTTACAACAGAATATTCAGTGGGACCTTCAACCAGACATCACATTGACTGGAGCGCTGACCTAAAACCAAATCATATCATCCACCCATCATTTACAATCATAAACAAAGAGTTTTGGGGAAGGTTTTGGGATGTACATCTGACATCCTTTCCGTAATGCAGCCACTTTCTGGTAAAAGATGGAAGCATTCTGGAGGAGGTGCTTGGTCACACCTTATATATAGAGAGACATCTGAAAAGCATAAATCACTGGAGCACCAGTCTGGTTCTCATTCGTATGCAGGGTTGCAGTCCAGTCCAGGGGAAAAGCAGTTTTGTTCTGACGGCTACCAGAGGTCATAGAAATATTTGTGCTGGAACACTTTAGCTGGATTTGTGATACAACAAAAAGTATTCACAATGGGTGTGTGGACAAGAATTATAATCAGTTTACAGTTCATTTTACAGTTCCTTGTAACAGTGAAGGCTCAAGGAATTGGTAAGTCCTTAAATCTGACAGTATTATATTTAGCAGTTGCCTGTAATAAATAGCCTAATAAATTATAATAAATTCATCTTTTGAATATTAACAGCATATTAAAATATTGTATGCATATATCTTTATCTTCTTTGTTGAAATGTGGATAAAAGGATATGTACTATAATTTCTGATTATTAGGAAAATATGCATGTGCTCGAAAACACAATAATCATTACAAAAATGTCATAAGTTCTTTGGAAATCCCACAGACAGTGTTGGGAGGATTACTTTTGAAATGTATTCCACTACAGATTACAGATTACATGATGTAAAATATATTGCAATAGATTTCTGAAGTTCAGTAACGTTTTTTTAAATACTTTGGATTACTTCTTCAGCACTTGTAGATTTTTTCACTTGTTTTGACTATAAAAAGCCAGTTCAGTAAGACAAAATACACATGTTAAAAATACATTCTCTGAAAAACCAAAACATCTTATGCAGTGTTGTTTCTAAAACAAGATCAATCAAATTGATTTTATTTTAAGGATTTTTGGATAGATGTACAGGAAAACAATCCAAAAATGATAATTAAGAATACAATTTTTGACCTGATGTAAAAAAAAACATTATTATCCAACGTGAATTTTCTTGATAAATATATATGATCGTGTCTGGTAACATGCGCATGTAAAATGGCTAGAAACGGCATTTTAGCTTAGCATAAAGCTGACAAAAGTAATATTTTTATTTCTTCTGCTCCAAATTTACTTCAAAAATACTTCTCTGTCTGCTCGTATGAATGTAATGCATCATAAGAAAGTGTTTCACCGCTGTTCAAATGCACTTTGGATCACATCATTTATACGTATAAATGTTTTCCATCTGAACGGACTAAATATTAAATTAAATAAATGACAATAAAATGCAAAGTAATCTCTTCAGTAATCAAATACTTTTTGAATGTAACTGTATTATAATTACCAATTATTTAAATTGTAACTGTAGTGGAATACATTTACTTATATTTTGTATTTTAAATACGTAATCCCAGCATGCAGTGGAATTAGGCAACTGTGAAGCTGAACCCTATAAAATTATAAAATCTGCCAATGACCTTTATAGTTGCTTTCATGTGTCTTTCTGAAAGCAAATTTAAAAACTGCAGAATAGTTCAATGTCACGTATTACATAAATCCATCAGAAATTATCTTAAGTCAATTATTGAAACAAATCTGTTTGACAAAAATGCAACTGAACATGTAAATATTGCAGTTTATGATCTCCTGGTGTCACCGGATTGCTTACCTGACCTTTTGCAAGGAGGAATACAAGCAAAGAACATGGACAACGTTTTTATCCTCGCAACCCTAAAGCTGCAGAACAGAGCTCCAACACGGGTCTTCCGCATCTTTAATGCTGCAGATAACACAGACTATTTTGAGTTCAGTGTTCAGGAAAAACACAACAGAGGTTTGTTTAATCAGAGCTCAGTGGCCCATATGCAATGAGAGTTTCATGTCTCAAGTGAAGAATATGCTTAACAATCAACAGATAACAAGTGAAAATATATACATTTCATGACAACATTTTGTCAATTGTTTTTCTTTTTTAAATCAATATCAAGATTTTCTTTTAAAATGTATATGAATGTTTAAGTAAAGTGTATATTTAGGTGCTTCGACTGTGCTGTGGTCTGTTTTGCTCCATTTTCAATTTTATTAAATTTTTTTATAGTTGCAGATTGAGTATAAATGTTAATATAAACTTACATTTTTATACAAATGTTGTATAAAACTTTCCAAAAGTATTTCATTTCAACTACCCATGTACTCGAAATCTCTCTTGCACTTTCTCTGATAGTCACAATGAAATATCTGAAAAACAATGGAAAGACCGGATCAACCAGTTTCCATAAAGTGTCACTGGCGGATGGTCAACAACACCACATATTGCTCCACTTCAGTGGACTGCAGCAGGGCACCCCCACCACAGCACTATATGTGGACTGCGCACTAGTGGAGAGAGTGCAGGATGTGCCGATGGCCTTCAAAACACTGCCCCCAGGCCCAAAACGAGTGACACTAAAGACCTTGCCAACCTCAGCCCAGGTAAAACAAGATAGCTGAACAATTATCATAATTATTCTAATGAGTTTTTCTTTTTAGAGACAGTGGCCCTTAAATGTATTGGGACACTTTTAAAGGGATAGTTCACCCATATCTGAAATTCTGTCATCAATTTACTCACCCTCATGTTGTTCCAATCAATATGACTTTCTCTCTTCTGTGGAATGTTAAAGGGGTCATGAAATGCCTTTTGTATTATTTTAATATTTTCCTTGAGGTTGACTTATGATATCAGTAAAGTTTTTAGCACATAAACAGTCATATAATTGTAAACATTTTCATTTGAAACCCTTATTCTGACCCTCTGTCTGAAACGCTCAGTTTTAATGCTGCTTTTCCTTTAAGATTTGACAGTACATGCCCACTTTTATGGTTGGGTCTCTGTTCTTTACTGACCTGCTCTCGCTTCTTGCCATTTAACTGCTCACTGAGCAGGGCTACGAAAGTGATTAAAAGTAAAGCAGACATTAATGTGTTGCTGTGGAGGCGGTCAAATGCAAATGTAGACCACAGTGTGACATCAAAATGTGGAGGAAGTAGAGAATGAGTCGTTTTGGCAGCTTAGTTTCAACAAATGCTCTTTTTGCAGCGAAGAGGAAGTTTTGAGTTCTGAAACTTACATTATGTTTTATAGTAAAATTACCCCTTATATGTAAAAAAATCAAGGAAAATTTTATTCCACATGTCATGACCCCTTTAAAGGAGATAATAGCCAGTCTTAGTCGCCATTCTTTTTCATTGCATCATTTTGTTTTCTCTTTATAATGAAAATGAATAATGAGGTTGTCATTCTTCCTCACATCTCCTTTTTTGTTCCACAGAAGACTGAAAGTCATATGGGTTTGGAACAACTTGAGCATGGGTTAATTACATTTTTGGGTGAACTTCTGCTTCAAGTAATGTTTTTTAAAAGTGTAAATGTCATTGCAATGGATAACAAAACATCAAACAAGTTGGCATCTGCAAACAAATAATGCTTGAGCTTCTTTTTTTCAGAACTAACTTGACTTTTTTGTGCCATGTTTGCAATTACGTTTAACTAAATGTCCTAAGTGTGGTCAAATGTCCTTTAAACAGAAGCCCTTCCAGATTAACCATAGTTGTAGTTCATTGTATTAATTATGAACATGTTCCACTAACGTTTGAGAAACTGCAAACTTTTTGTCTTGAATTAAGACAATGTCTCAAAATGACAAAATACATTTTGGGGCCTCTGTATGCATACATAGATGTCCTATATAATGAACTGATGAATAAACTTGTATCCATGTGACAGGATAAGCTGTCAGACCTCAAGCTTGTGCTCGATGAGTCAATTGAAAATGTTGTGGAGCTTCAGGACTGTAACACTCCAGAGCCGATTGCACAGAATGAACAGATAAAATACAAAGATCACCGGGAACAGAGGGAATCATTGCAGTTACTTGGTGAGGCTGATGTTTCTCTTTCTGCTTTGGTCCATTTGTCAATAGTCTTGTTATTGACGCGATATTTGTTGGGCTCATATGGAAAATACCCCAGAGGTAATCTTTATGCTAAATATATGCAGGAACAACCTCAAAGAGGGAAGCTGGTCCAATGATTGAGCTTATGCAGATGATCCAAAATCTGAAAGAGAAGGTTGATCAGCAGGTAAGGTGGACTTTGAAACAGTTCCTTAAATAGTTCACAATAGTTGTCTCATAATTTACTCGCCCACTTTCTTTATTTTGTGAAACGCAAAACAAAATACTTTTTGAAGAATGTAATGGTCTCTCTTTTCTGTGAACTTACAATGAATGTAAACTCAAGTTTTAAAGGGATTGTTCACCCAAATATTAAAATTGTCTCCTCATTTACTCACCTCATGACATCCCAGATGTGTATGATTTTCTTTCTTCTGCAGAACACAAAGAAAGATTATTAGAAGAATATCTCAGTTCTGGTGGTTCATACAATGCAAGCCAACAGGGTCCTAAGCTTTGAAGCTCAAAAAGCACATAAAGGCACCATAAAAGTAATCAATATTTGTCTTTTTTTTGTTTTTTTTTTGTCTTTTTTCTTCACTTTCAAACAGCCCTTCTAAGCACTCTTTTTTCCTAAGATATTTTATCCCCCTTATTTTTTTGTTTGCCGATTGGCATTCAACTCGCAAATCGCCACCTACTGGTCAGGGGGAAGAATTTATAGTAAAACAGAACAAGAGGATATTCCTCTAAAAATCTTTGTTTGTGTTCAGCAGAAGAAGAAAGTCAAGCACATCTGGAATGGCATGAGGGTGAGTAAATGATGATAGAACTTTCATTTTTGGGTGAAATATTCCTTTAAAGCTTCATAAAGGAAATAATAGTATCATAAAAGTGGTCCATATGACCACATATAATTTTTATCTTCCAAGTCTTCTGAAGTTATATGATAGCTTTGTTTGAGAAGGGATGTGGATTTTAAATTACATGAGGAAGAGTAAATAATGACATAATTTTCACTTTTGGGTTTACTATTATTTGTTTTGTTTTTCTGAGAATTATTCTGAACATATGTTGTCATAATAGATCAAAGAGACCGCTGACCTGAAAAAGACTATCTTGGAGTGTGTTCCATGTGATGGTAAAATTCTTCTTAAAGAGTTACTATAACTAGAGTTACCATACTACAACTTAGAGTTAACATAAACTGTATGGCAATAAAGCAAAAATATTTGCAATAATTCTAAATACTGTGTCAGTGCTCTATTAAGCAGTTAGTAGAAGCTTTTAATGAGGATTCTGAAATTATAAAACAAGTAAACTATTCTTTTCACATTCAAATTCAATAGGTAAGGGTGGACCAGAGAATAAAGAAGGGTCCAAGTGTGGACCAGGAGTCTGTTTTAAGACAGGCATGTGCATTGAAACAGCTGATGGTGTGGAGTGTGCACCCTGTCCTGAGGGCTACACTGGAAATGGAGTCCAATGTGATGATATTGATGAGGTTAGAATTAAGATTTTGATTTATTTTTATTGTTTGCTTCTAAAAAAACGAACTAAAATTTAAACACATAAACAACTTAAACTAAGCCAGATTGTAAATGGGTGTTGATTTCAAAATACAATGAAATCAACTAAATAAATAAACAATAAAGATTACAATAAAATTGTAATCAATAATGTAATCACTTGGATTACATGGTATAGGTTATATAATCGAATTACTTCTGATTTAAATCTTATTTATTTGATGTCACATGCTTTGAGTGTTGAGTGTCATCCAGTTAATTTGTTTCTGTAATCTAATTACTTTTAGTAAAATAAGTAGTGCAGTGCATTACATTTTAAATTCTTGTAATAATATTACAGTTACTGACTTTCAATGAATTTAATTACTCTTAAGTACATTTTGAGGTTATGTTTATTTCTAATATATTATTTATGTAGAATACATGATTTATGGCCCCATAAGAAGTCATTGTGAAAGAGAAATGTGAGATGCTGAGTGTATGACTTGCGTGTAACAATGAAGGAAGAAAGCAACTTTAAAGTAATGTAATTAGCAAGTCATTTGAAATGTAAGTACTTTTAAATGAAGTAATTAGTACAGTAATCGGATTATTTTTAAATAATTAGTTATTTGTAATTACTAATTAGTAATTTTGTGTAAATATGTCATCCCTAAAAATTGGCTCTAATCTGATTACGAGGATTTTAAAATGTGATGTAACTAATTTCAAGAACTTGATTATTTTAATTTGATTACGTAATCCCTATCACATGTAATCTATTACCCAGCACTGAATATTGGTTGATGTACAATGTAATTTGTAATTTGCTGAATTGCAGTGCCGATTCAACCCATGTTTCTCTGGTGTCCGGTGTATTAACACTGTGCCAGGGTTCAGATGTCAGAATTGTCCTCGCGGGTTCACTGGTCCAGAGATCCAGGGCGTGGGCATTGACTATGCTAAGTCAAACAAGCAAGTGTGTATTTGGGACAACTACACAATGTTTTGCATTTAGAATTTATTCATTTATACAGTATATAATCTACATTAATTAACACCAGACTGATCCCTTTTTCAGATCTGTAATGATATTGATGAGTGCCAGGTCGATAATGGTGGTTGCACACCCAATTCATACTGCCATAACACTGTGGTAAGATCCTTCAATACAATACCAATCCAGCATTCTGCTGAGGTTACACTAACCCTTACCCTAAACCTTAACCCTGAACCTAAACCTATCCCAATACAATACTATTTTATATATAAAATACAATACAATGCAATACTAATTTAAATGGTCAAAGGAAAATGACACAAGGTACAGTACATATAGTATTTCTCTTTAAAGTGTTTCTTTCTTGTAGGGTGCATTCCACTGTGGGAACTGCAAGACTGGATTCATGGGTGATCAGAGTAGTGGCTGCAGAAGTATTGGCCCAGGACCTGCTCCTATAACTGACAGGCTGTGTGCTAACGGGCAGCCAAATCCTTGTGACATCAATGCAGAATGTGTGGTGGAAAGAGATGGGAGTATAAGCTGTGCTGTAAGACACCAATCAGTATTCACAAAGATGGTTTCATTGCAGTTCAAGAAAACCTTAAGCTGCTTATAAAGTATTCTATTACATTCCAAGCACCTATAGGGATATCCTGTCAGAAATTCCCATTCAAACTAGATTTTTGAGCAAAGTAGATTTTGAAAGAAACTTCCGGAAATAAAGCATTGCTAATTAAGTTTTTAAGTTGTCAATAACGCTATGGCAGAAATCCCTCATTCACATGTCTAATTTACTGTAGGTCATAGGTGACATGTTTCATCTTGTTGGTTTAGTGCGCCATTGGCTGGGCAGGAAACGGCTATGTCTGTGGAAAGGACACGGACATTGATGCCTATCCAGATAGCAAACTTCAATGCAGAGATTCAATCTGCAAGAAGGTGATATACATGTGACCTGATCTGTATATACAGTATATATACAGAGATTTTAAATTAAGATAGAAGTTTTAAGTGCATCTTACTTTTTGATTTCAGGATAACTGTGTATTTGTTCCCAACTCGGGCCAAGAAGACGCTGACAGAGATGGAAAAGGAGATGCTTGTGATGACGATGCAGATAGTGATGGCATCGTCAATGATCAGGTACAGGGCAGACATAGTTTAATGGGGTAGTTTGCTCAAAAATGAAATATCTGTCATTATTTACTCACCCTCATGTTTTTCCAAACCTATATGACTTTCTCTTTTCTGTGGAACACAAAAGGAAATGTTATGCATAATATTCAGTCTCAGTCACCATTCATTTTCATTGTACTTTCATGAAAAATAAACATATTGAAAGTGAATGGTGACTGGGGTTAACTTTCGGCCTAAAGTCTTCTTTTCTGTTCCATGGGCTAAAGAAAGTCATGCAAGTTTGGAACATCTTGAGGCTGAGTAAATGATGACAGAATTCAAATTTCTGGCTGAATAATCTGAATAATCAAGCAAAATCAGCAAAAGTGCTGTTGTACTGAATACCAGCGTGGCTGATTCAGCCGTAGACACTTTTAATGTGCCATAAACAAGAAATTAATTTCAAGTAACTTTTTCAGACACAATATGGCCAGTTATTTTTGCTCCTCCAATGAAAATAATTTTTTGCCTGTCTGGAATGCTGCAAACAAGAATAAGTGGAGTGATACAAACAGTTAAAAGTTCCTAGTTGTTCTAAGAAATATCAGCACTCTTAGAATGCCTCTTGTCCAACTACACGTAATAGCTATGTATTCCTGCAGGACAACTGCTGGTTGACACCTAACGTAGACCAGAAAAACAGTGATAAAGATCTTCATGGTGACGCTTGTGATAACTGCATACATGTGGAGAACCCAGACCAGCATGACACAGACAAGGATGGACTAGGAGATTCCTGTGATGATGACATTGATGGAGATGGTAATTTCTAAATGCACTTCATTATTACACAAACAATATTATGTTGAAAATTAATTGTTATATTTTAATTTGATTAAAGTTTTAATGAATGCATTTAAACTTCATTTTGAGGATAAAATTTAAATAAACTGTTGATATGGACTACAAAAAAAACCAATCAAAAATAGGTATCGGACTCGGTATCGGGGAGTACCAAAAAATAAGTAAAGGGTACTCATATTTATATATTCAAAAAAAAATGTATCGGGACATCCCTAGTAATTTCATTAATCTTATGTTGATGGACTTCTTCACACTTTCCACACATATTTTCAATTTCCACTGACGCTTTACATGCCATCTGGCTACTATATGACCAAGTCATTTGCAGTCATGGTGTGTTATGTTTTCGTTTTCACCCTTTGGGCCTGTTTTTTTTTTAAATCGTCATTTTCCTGCCTAGGTAATTTTAAGAGGAGAAACAGAAGCTTCTGTGTTTAAAGCTCAAATTAGAAACTTCTTTTGCAAGCTCAGGTCATGTAAAACTGACATGTCCTATAGCGGTATTAACAGCACCTAAGGCACCACACTGATCATTTACTTTCAAATGGACGCTTGTTTGTTCCAGTCTGAAAAGTGTAAAAGCGAGCCCAGGAAGGTTTTGACATTTACGGTCTGTTAATGAAGGCAAAAATCCAGACACTTGACCTGATATTTTAAGGCTTGCTCATGTCTCCTTCGAGCAACCACATTTCCATTGAGAAGCCGGGCCAAAAGCTGCTGACCAGAGGAAACTATTCCACAGATGTCTTTCCGAAACACTGCCACCTTGTGACATAATCCAACAAACACCACATAAAGACATCACAATACTCAACTTCAATTCACCTCGGTACATTTGCTCCATTTACTGACATTTTAAACAGTACTCCACTGTAAATCTTGTTATTTGATTTTCCTTTACCTTACTGATGGTGCTTTATTTTATACTCTGAATGCCTCCAGGTACTTTATGCTCCTTTTGATAGGTTTGAAAAACATTCTGGATAACTGCCAGAAGGTTCCCAACCCTGACCAGAAGGACAAAGATAACGATGGTGTGGGTGATGCATGTGACAGCTGCCCTGAGGTCGCAAACCCCAACCAGGTGCCAGACAACTTCCTTACCAATGCCAATTAATTCTTTGAGTATTTTGAGTGTAAATTAAAGTGTGTAAATTGTGAGTGTGATCCAACTATTAAATTGACTCAATAATTTGTGAGGCAAATTTGAGAAATCAGATGGCAAAGTTGTTGCAGGAGTTCTCGTAGGCGTACATGGACATTTTGAGTTTAGGGGGATCGATGCCGGTTGGCACTGTAGTGGGCAGGGTTAATGCACACTTTTTTGTGTTTGTTTGGTTCAGGATTTTATTGTTGCAGTAATTGGGAAGGTGGTCTGTATAATCTTGTTTTTGATACACAATTAATTTTTTCTAATATGTCAAAATATCAAATGTTAATATGAGCAGATTGTCTCTCTCCACATGAAATGTGAATGGGTTGGGGCATACCATAAAAAGAAGGATGGATATTTCTCTTCTTAAGCGTAAGAAATATGATATTGTGTTTCTTCAAGAAACGCACCTTTCTATGCAGGAAGCTGAAAATTTGGGAAGATTATGGGGTGGACATGTCTTCTTTAGTGCTGGCTCAAGTAAAAGCATGAGAGTCATTATAATGTAAAATAAACATTTACAATTCAAATACCTCAAACAGATTAAAGATACATTTGGAAGAGTCTTTATTGTTTTAGCAGAAATGCAGGGGCAAAGGTTGATTTTGGCTAATATTTACGCATTGATGATCAGGGCCTTTTTATAGATCTTGAAGGGATGTTGCAAGCCACTGGCACCCCTCATGATATAATATTGGGAGGAGACTTTAATCTTTTGATGGACTCAGTCCTTGATCATAGTGAAGCAAAAGTGTGTAAGCCCCTTAGAGCAACATGGATGCTTCACAGGATGTGTAAAAATCTTGGTCTTACAGATAATTGGAGACTTTTGAACCCATCTGGGAGGGACTATACATTCTTTTCATCAGTCCATAAGATTTTTTCTAGAATAGATTTTTTTATATATATCTAAGTCCCTCATTTCATCTGTTGTTGATTGCTCAATTGGAAATATCTTAGAAATGTCTCAGATCATGCCCTGGTGAGTTTAGAGGTGTTGCCACATACGGAAATCATATAGTTGGCATATAGATTGTGCTCGGACATGCAGGGGGGCGGGCACGCCCTGGGCGTGATAGGCTAAGGCAATAGCATCAGCGACCCAGTGGGCTAGCCTCTGTTTGGAGACGGCGTTCCCTTTCCGCTGTCCGCCAAAGCAGACAAAGAGCTGCTCAGAACATCTAAAGCTCTGCGTGGGGTCCACATAGGTACGCAAAGCACACACTGGACACAGCAACGAAAGGGCTGGGTCTGCCTCCTCCCGAGGCAACGCTTGCAGGTTCACGACCTGGTCCCTGAAAGGCGTCGTAGGAACCTTGGGCATGTAGCCCGGTCGTGGTCTCAGGATAACGTGAGAAAGCGCCGGACCGAACTCCAGGCAGATGTCGCTGACAGAGAACGCTTGCAGGTCTCCAAGCCTCTTGATTGAGGCTAATACGATCAGGAGGGCCGTCTTCAGGGAGAGGGCCTTGAGCTCGACTTTATCAAGCGGCTCAAATGGGGGTCTCTGAAGGCCCAGGAGGACCACTGAGAGATCCCAAGAGGTAAACAGGCTAGGCCGGGGAGGATTCAGTCTCCGGGTGCCTTTCAGGAACCTGATAATCAAGTCGTGCTTACCAAGGGACTTGCCATCTACTGCGTCATGGTGGACTGCGATAGCAGCTACATAAACCTTCAAGGTGGAGGGGGACAGCCTCCCCTCCAGTCTCTCCTGCAGGAATAGAAGCACTGACTTCGGCTCAGGAAGAACACCAGGTCGCGAACAAGCGCCACTTCAGGGCGTAAAGTTGCCTGGTTGAGGGAGCTCTGGCTTGTTTGATCGTATCTACAACAGCTGGTGGTAGATCTAATAGATCTTCCGCATCCCATCCAGGGGCCAGATGTGGAAATTCCAGAGGTCTGCGTGCGGATGCCAGAGGGTGCCCCGTCCCTGAGAAAGAAGGTCCTTCCTCAGGGGGATTTTCCAGGGAGGGGCTGTCTTGAGGAGCATGAGATCCGAAAACCAGGTGCGGGTGGGCCAGTAGGGGGTCACCAAGATGACCTGTTCCTCATCCTCCCTGATCTTGCACAGCACCGATGCAAGAAGGCTCACTGGGGGAAATGCGCACTTGCACAGCCCCCGGGGCCAGCTGTGTGCCAGCGCGTCTGTCCCGAGGGGAGCATCCGTCAGGGAATACCAGAACGGGCAATGGGAGTTGTCTTGGGAGGCAAAGAGGTCTACTTGTGCCTTGCCGAATTGGTCCCAAATAAGCTGGACCACCTGGGGGTGGAGCCTCCACTCTCGGCTGGGCGAAACCTGTCGTGACAGCGTGTCCGCCATCGTGTTGCGGTTGCCAGGGATGTGAGTGGCGAGCAGCAACTTGAGTCGCGGCTGACTCCAAAGGAGGAGATGGCGGGCGAGTTGTGACATATGACGAGAGCGCACGCCGCCTAGGCGATTTATGTACACTACCGTCGCGGTGGTGTCTGAGCGGATCAGAATGTGCTTGCCTCGGATAAGTGTAATAAACTTCCGTAGGGCAAGAATTACAGCCATCAACTCTAGGCAATTGATGTGCCAATGCTGCTGGGGTTTTTCCCAGGTGCCAGCGGAAGTGTGCCTGTTGCACACGGTGCCCCAACCCCGTCGAGAGGTGTCTGTGGTTACCACGACACGTCTGGACACCTGCTACAGGGGGACTCCGGACTGGCCAATCGCCTCAGACTGCGAATCCACCTCAGACTGTTGCCCCAAAGGCGGCAGCCCAATCAAGTCTTCTGCATCAGATGCCTGAACGCTCTCCGATGCAGCGGTGATGTCATCATCCAAGCCCGGGGGCTCGAGGGAGAGCAATGGCTGGCCATGCGGCGAGTCGTGCTCATCCCGAGCCCGGACGGAAGCACACGAGCGTGTCGGGGGCGGGTGGTTCGTGGGGGTTTACCGGCAAAACCGAGCCCATCATTATACCCATATCGCCTTCATCGCCAGCCGGGTCGTCCTCAATCCCGTGGGAAGAAGGAGCAACGCGGCGGCTGAAGTGGCATTCACCTTGAGGAAGGAGAGCCGCAACTGCAAGGTTGCCATGGTCATGTTCTCGCAATGAGAACATGAACCATCCATGAACGCCGCCTCAGTGTGATCGCTGCCCAGGAACACAAGGCCAATGTCAAGTTGGCAGACAGAATTTGCATGCCCCGCCCCGGACATACGGGCATAAAGGGAAGCGGGGCAGTGAATGTCGTCGTTCTTGGAGAGATATCGCCTGCGTCCAGGAACAACACAGGGGCGGAAAGGCATCTTGAAAAAAACGCATCCTGACTCTTTTAGTGAGTGGAAATGCTCTTTTAGAGGAAATATACTGTTTTACACCGAAAGAAGCACTGTCGAAGCGCCCAGGGGCGTGAACTGCACAGCGTGCAGGGAGAGAAACGCCAGCTGGAACTGCGCCGTGCGGATCCAACAGCCGCGCTTCTCGCTGATAGAGTTGAGTAAACAGGAGTGAAATTCAGCTGCTTGTTGTACAACCATTCGGCTCAAAAGAAAAATTCTGACTGGCATTCACTGCCCTGCTTCCCTTTATACCCATATGTCCGGGGCGGGGCATGCAAAGTCTGTCTGCCAACTTGACACTGGCCTTGTGTTCCTGGGCAGCGATCACACTGAGGCAGCGTTCATGGATCACAGATTGCATTTCAATAAGTTACAGAGGCTGATTGGCAAAGGTGGGCTAGGCCTTCCCAAGATTTTGTTTTATTATTATGCGTTCAGTTTCAGAAATTTGGCTCATTGGTCTCTTCCACCTGAGAGAGCCCCTCCCTGGTTTGGTATTGAACGGGAAGTTCTTGCCCCATTTAGCTTTTGCAATGCATCTCTATAAAACTAATCGGAGAAGTTAAGTCACACCCTGTTATTTCGCATGTACACTCAGTATGGACAAAAGTGTCCAGAATGTTTAAATCAGACATTTATTTAATGTTGCCTCAAGCATATGGCAGAAACCAAGATTGTGTATCGGTAAGTCCCCTTTCTGCTGGTCGGAATTGATTGAGAGGGGGGTTACTACACTCTGTGACTTATATGAGAGTGGAGTGTTGAGATCGTTTGATCGTTTGATTGTACTGGTTTTGAGAGTAGCACACTCACCCCTAAAGCAGCCGGGTGTTAGAGAGGTGATTACTGCTTTTGGAAAAGTTCATGAGGCATCAGTGTATTACTCCCTGTTAATTCAGAGTCTGGGGGATGGAGCTTTAACTTCTCACAAGATAGTATGGGAGAAAGACTTCAACTTGGTATTGAGGAGGGGGTGTGGGCTAGGATTCTTAAAAACTTTAAGTCTGCATCTAGAGATGCAAGGGAACGTCTTATGGAATTAAAAATTTTGCATAGATTTTATTGGACCCCCTCTAGATTGTCTAGATTGTATTAAAGACACACCAACCTGCTGGCGATGCCAATTGGAGGATGTGAAATGGCCCATGTTTTTTGGTGGTGTATTGAGATCATAAAAAAAATTCTGGTTGAAGGTTCAAAAATTTTTGTCTGATGTGGTAGGCAATCGGGTTTTGTTTTGCCCCAGACTTTGTGTTCTGGGCGATGGGGTGGTCATTAATGTGGGGGATAGTCATATAGAAAATTGGGTTTTGACCTGTGTGATGATCGCCAGGCAGGTTATTTTGAGGGGTTGGAGGTCAGCTGGTGCGCCTATATATCCGGAGTGGTGCACGGAGATGGGGAGGGTGCTGGCTAAAGAGGAGGTGTCATCGGGAAGACGGGTTGGATTTGTTTATCTGAAAATGGGGCAGGCATCTGGAGTTTTTGGAGGGCTCTCGGGTGGGGCATGAAGAGAGTAGTGTAATATAGTTAGTATGATTAATATGTGTATGTACGTATTTGTGTGTATGTTTGTTTTTCTAAATATATACACTACCGTTCAAAAGTTTGGGGTCACTTACTCATTCTTTATTTATTTATTTATTTCACATTTTAGAATAATAGTAGTCAGCAAAACTATGGAATAATAGAAATGGAAATATGGGAATTATTTTGTGACCAAAAAATCCAAAATAAATCCAAAACTATGTAATATTTTAGCATCTTCAAAGTAGTCACCCTTTGCCTAGATTTTGCAGACATGTACTCGTGACATTTTCTCAACCAACTTCTTGAGGAATCACCCCGGGATGCTTTTTAAACAGTATTGAAGGAGTTCCCATCTATGTTGGGCACTTATTGGCTTCTTTTCTTCATATTTTGATCCAAGTCATCCATTTCAAAAACTTTTTTTTTTTTTAGGAAATTTTAGATTTGTAATTAAATAAATGTATATGTTTTGGCAGAATAATATTTTGTCTACAAAGTTAATTTCAAACTTTTAAGCATACACCTTCAGATCAAAAGATTTTTAAGATCATGAGAAACATTTCAGACAAGTGACCCCAAACTTTTGAACGGTAGTGTATATATATATATATATATATATATATATATATATATATATATATATATATATATATATGTGTGTGTGTGTGTGTGTTTAATCTGTTAGTTTAATCCTGTCTTATTTTCTCTCTCAATCAGTCTGATGTCGATAATGATCTTGTAGGAGACACTTGTGACACAAACACTGACAGGTACACAATTGAGTTTTCTATGCTTTTTTCCTTGATGGTCAGTATTAAATTAGTTATTGGGATTAAACCCTTTTGTTTCAGTGATGGAGACGGTCACCAGAACTCCAAAGACAACTGCCCCAACGACATTAACAGCTCTCAATTAGACACTGATAAGGACGGGCTCGGGGACGAGTGTGATGATGATGATGATAACGATGGCATCTTGGATGAAAACGATAACTGTAGACTGGTGTCTAACATAGACCAGAAGGATGAAAACAGTATGCACCACATATGCTTTAGTTTAATCAGCGGCTACAATGCTTTGTAGAATGCCATAACACAAGCTATTCAGTTAATTGAGGTTAGTCAGTTCCCCTTCTGTCACTCACTCGATGTTGTGTCGATGAAGTTACACTAGGGTTCGCTTTTGGGAGCCTCAAACACCTCTGATCTTTGAGAAAATACCAATGGGAATTGGCGAGTGGAATTTGCATGCCACTCCCCCGGACATACGGGTACAAAAGGAATTCAACCACTGATTCAGATTTTTCATTCGAGCCGAGCGGTTGTGTTCAGCAAGCTGATTTACTCTGCGATCCATTCACTTCTGAATCCACTGAAGCTGTTGGATTTACGTTGGATTTATTCTTCTTCTAAAAGACTATATTTCCTTCTAAAAGAGTGGCACCTACAATAGCATCTTTTTCAAGATTACTTTTCGTTTGTGTATTATTCCTGGTTGCAGTCGCTATTTCTCCGCTTCCTCATTGTGAGAACATCACCATGGCAACGTTGTAGACGCTGCTTTCTTTCGTCAGAGGGAAAGCCACCCCAGCGGCTCCCCGCCTCAGTCCTTCTACCTGTGGGTATGAGGCAGAGTCGGTTTGCATTGGAGGAGATTTAGGGACCTCAATGGGAGCTTCTCTGACGGGAAATCCCCCACAGACCTCCCATTCCCCAGCACGCTCATATGCCCCAGTCAAGTTCTGGGATGAGACCGTGGGCCAATCTTAGGGTTGGTTCACGATTTAATTAGGGGCTCGTGAAGAGGATGAGCTGTCGATAGCAGCATCGGAGAGCAGGCTCATCCTGTCTGACATGGAGGACTTGGCTGGGCTCCCACCCTCGGGTGCAGTAGCTCAGTCACAGGCTGACGCGGAGCTGTGGCCATGCTTGCCCAGGCAGCTGCGAGCGTCGGGCGGTATTTGAATCCTCCACTCCCCCCCAAACTTTCCTGGGGCCGGAGCGCCACTAACGGCCACACTCCGATCCGTTCCTTTCTTCCTGGAGGTGTATGAGGTGCTCACGCGATCGTGGTGAGCACCTTTTACTGCCCGATCACGGTTCATGGTCACTGGGGCAGCAAGGGGGTACTCTGCAATTTCCCCAGGTGGATCAGTCAGTCGCGGTGCACTTGTGCAGCCCAGGAAGTCGGGAACCTGCAATACGGAAGCTGGTAATCAGACCACTCCTTACCGGCTGGGGCGGGGGTGGGCAGAAGGAGTCAGGTAAGTGCTCTGATGTCCCTGGACTCAGCACAGTCACGACTGGCACCTCAGTCTCTGACCCGTTGCAAGGCCCCACTCGCCAGTACGTCCAACACATTTGTTCCTTTGGTCCCCATCGCTCAGAGCTTGGGGCATGGCTCACGCTCCCCAACCCGTCGCAGTGGCTGATCAGGACCGTCCGACTCGGCTACATGATTCAGTTCGCTAGGCGCCCGCCCAGGTTCAACGGCATCCAGGTTCAACACAGCGACTACTCGCCCACCGTCTCCTCCTCTGGATTCAGCAGCGACACAAGTCATTGTGAGCCACTCACATCCCGGTCAACCTCAACAGCACAGCCGAGCGCTGTCGTGGAAGGTCACACTCAGGGGAGAGTGGAGACTCCACCCCCAGGTTGTCCAGCTGATTTGGAGTCGATTCGTTCAAGCACAGGTGGACCTGTTAGCTTCCCGGAAATCCTCCCATTGCCCATTCTGGTATGCCTTGACTGAGGATCCCCTCAGCACAGACACGCTGGCACATAGCTGGCCCCCGGGGCTATGCAAGTATGCGTCCACCTTGAAGGTGTATGTTGCCACTCTCTTTGAAGACTGCCCTCCTGACGGCGCTCACTTCCATCAAGAGGGTAGGGGGCCTACAGGTGTTCTCTGTCAGTGAAACGTGCTTGGAGTTCGGTTCGGGTTACTCTCATGTGATCCTTAGACTCTGACCAGGCAATGTGCGCAAGGTTCCCACGACCCCATTTAGGGATCAATTGTTGAACCTGCAAGCGCTGCCCCAGCCTTGCCATTGCTGTGTCCGGTACACACTTTGCGCATCTATTTAGATTGCACGCAGATCTTTAGAAGCTCCTAGCAGCTCTTTGTCTTCTTTGGTGAACAGTGGAAAGGGAGCATCTTCAAAAAGAGGATCGCCCACTGGGCCATTGATGCCATCCCCAGGACGTGCCGCCCCCCCGGCGGGCTATGTGCCCATTCTACTAGGAGTATGGAGGCCTCCTTGGCTCTGAAAAATGGCAAAAATGGCAACACCCAACACTTTTGCTATATTTTATAATCTCCGGGTTGAGCCGGTCTCTTCCCGTGTGTTGTCAGGTACGAGCAGGTAAGTTACAGGACAGCAGGCCAGGTGTACCGCTTGCGCATAGTGCCTTTCCTCTCCCCTGAGGTGAAGACATGCACTTTTTACTCTCAGTCCTGTTCACAAAGTTGTGGACCCTGGATGTCCTTCCTCCTTAGCCCTGTGGCAGGTGAGTTTTCAGAGAAACTCGCTGCCTGCCCAGTACATGTGCTAACTAGGCCCTGTACTGGGGTAGATGCTCCACATGCACTGGTTACCCGCAGGTAACCCAGTGTGATGTATTTTCCGCAAAATGGTTTCCCCGTTGGTAAACCATGTCTTCCTTGGGCAGAGGTCCCTCTGCACATGACGTGCTTCTGACAAGGTTCGGTATGATCATGTGATGTATTTCCACTCAAATACCCCCCTCTCTGGGCAGCGTGTGGTCTCTGTTGTGTCCTCCCCTTCGCAGATACATCCCCGACGACGGGTCCTGTATGGCCCCCAGCTGAACAATTTTGTTCCTTTTGGGGCGAAAATAGAGAAGAGGCCATGGCTGGATCAGCCGGACCTTATTTTGTTTTGGCAAGTCGACTTGTCCCCAAGGTGCAGGGGACCGTTTGACTCCTGTAAGAGCATTGGGGGAGGTTACTTGAGGTTACGTGACTCGACACAACGTTGAGTAAGTGACAGAAGGGGAACGTCTCGGTTACTGTTATAACCTCCGTTCCCTGATAGAGGGAAGGAGATGTTTTGTCCCTCCTGCCACAACACTGAACTACTAGCTGAAATGGCTGGGACCTTGTCTCGGCTCCTCAGCACAAAACCTGAATGAGTGGTTGCATTCCATCTCCTTTTATACCCGTATGTCCAGGGAACTGGCATGCAAATTCCACTTGCCAATTCCCGTTGGCCTTTTCTCAAAGATCAAAGGTGTTTGGGGCTCCCAAGAGCGACCACTAGTGTCACTTCATCGACACAACGTCTCGTTCCCTCCATCAGGGAAAGGAGGTAACAACAGTAACCGAGACATTTCTACTCTATATATTAAATAGCTACTATATTGTTAAACTCTGTAGTATACAGTGGTCCCCCAAAAATATATGAACTGCAGTGCATTAGATAACAAAGCATCAAAGCAAGTGGCATCTGCAAACAAAAGGTGCTTAACTCAGGACTAACATCACGTTTAGTAATTTGTACAATTAATTTGAACCAACTAAACACGGATGTATTGTGAAATCAGTTATTCATTTTAGCCAGGTGTCTTAGCAGAGTGTAGTTCATCACATTAAAGGGACAGTTCACCCAAAAATGAAAATTATCTCATAATTTTCTCACCCTCATGCCATCCCAGATGTGTATGACTTTCTTTCTTCTGCAGAACACAAAGATTTTTCTAAACTTTTTAGGAGAATATTTCAGCTCTGTAGGTCTAAACAATGCAAACTTTTAAATTCCAAAAAAGCACAAAAACGCATCATAAAAGTAATCCATAAGACTACTGTGGTTTAATAAATTACTTCTGAAACAATCCAATTGATTTTGGGTGAAATCAGACCAAAATTTAATTCCTTTTCACTATAACTTTTGACATCTGTATTCTTCTTTGCTATATTGATTTCAAGATTGCTTGCAACACTTCCTAGTGCCATCTAGTGCTTTGCGCATGTGTCAAGCAATAGGAAATCACTGGAGTCTTATAAATTAATTTTATGATGCCTCAATGTGCTTTTTGGAGCTCCAAAGTTTTAGACCGGCATTGTTGGCCTACAGAACTGAAATATTCTTCTAAAAATCTCTGTTTGTGTCCTGCCGGAGCAGAAGAAAGAATGTCAAACTCATATGGGTTAGCATCATTTAAAAAGTGCTCCATCAAATGGCAAATCAAATGATTAATCTTGAAAAATTATTGTTCTCTTCCTCTTTGATAGATGATGGGGTGGGTGACGCCTGCACTGGAGACTTTGACAAAGATCACGTGATCGACACGATTGACACATGTCCTGAGAATGCAGAGGTCACTCTGACAGACTTCAGGGCCTATCAGACTGTGGTTCTGGATCCAGAGGGTGATGCTCAGATTGACCCCAACTGGGTTGTTCTTAATCAGGGTATGGAGATCGTCCAAACCATGAACAGTGACCCAGGACTTGCTGTTGGTAAGACTGCTTGTTTGACCCAACTCTAAAACTATTAAAAACAAGAAAAAACTAAAAGAAAATCTCAATTATATCTGATAACAGTGTCAGAAATGAACTTTTCCATGAGGGGGGAAATAATTTCACCTTGGCTTTGTTTTTCAGGGGTGATATTTTTATAAACATAGAAAAAAATGCTGTGCTAACCTTTTATTCAGATACTTCAGTATAATCAATTCCTTAATTTAAGTTCTCAATCTAAATATTTTATTAAGAATATACAGTATATCCTCCTACCCATAAAATTAAAATAACATCAAATAATATTTTTCGATGTGTATAACTAGGCTTAGATTGAATATTAATGTTATACAAAAAAACAAAAAATAAAAACAATTACTGGGGCATTTTTTTTTCATTCCAATAGTCCTTAACCAGCTTCACCAAAAAGACTATCCAGGTCAACCAGCATCATCAGCTAAGTTTTGTTAGTGAACAGCATGACTGTACTAGCTGGACCATCATCAGGCTAACACAAACCAAACTGGACCAGTATGGAAATTCTTACTGGTCAAATTTTTTGCGACTTAAAGGAATATTCAGGGTTCAATACAAGTTAAGCTCAATTGACAACATTTGTGGTGTAAATTTCTACTCAAATAAATTTCGACTCGTCTAAAATCTGGGTAATAGTGAGGCAATTACAATGTAAGTGAATGGAGTCAATCTGCAATACTCACTGTTTCAAAAGTATAGCCACAATACATAAACTATATGCATGTTAACATGACTTTAGTGGGTTAAAATCCACATTTAACTAACCCTTTCTGTGTATAGTTATTTTACAACTTAGTTGCCATGACCATGTAACTCCATAATCCCTGTAATCCCAGCAATTTAGTTGTCTGCTACAAAAATGCCAATTTAAACTTTATGGCTCATATGAAACATAATTTTAACTGAAGAATTAATGTAAGTTCATTTCATTAAATTATAAGCTTCACATTTCTGTATAATAGTATGTTTACCTAAATCTTGATTGGAATGCTTTATTACCATTAATATTTGAACCAAATTATTACACATTCTTTTTGCTCCATACAGGATACACAGCATTCAGTGGTGTGGACTTTGAGGGCACCTTCCATGTGAATACATTGACTGATGATGACTACGCAGGCTTCATCTTTGGGTACCAGGATTCCTCCAGCTTCTATGTGGTGATGTGGAAGCAGACAGAGCAGACATACTGGCAGGCGGTACCCTTTAGAGCCGTGGCTGAGCCTGGCATTCAACTTAAGGTCTTAGAACACTTCATCTTTATTAGTTGTTCAGTGTGTGCTTTTATCGTTAAAGCTGCAATCATGGAAAAGAAGCTTTGACTAAACTATGAAGCATACAAAAATACCTAAGTTTTTATCATTCAATTAAACTAAATACACACTTTAACCCTAGTGTGTCCATCAAAATAGTTACTCAGAGTGTCCTTGTCCACGTTAAAAAACTTCCATAATAATATTATATATAAATATTATTTTCCACTTTCACTGCATTAATTTATTTTAACCAACATCAGTCTTGACCTTAACTAGTCATTAATTTTCAGGATTTTAACCCTTTAAATACCAGATTTTATATAATGCTGCTTTTGGTTTTAATGGGGGAAAAAAACACAAAACAATTATTATTTTTTGTGCAGTTTCAGATATAAACCCCCCCCCCCTAGTGTGTCCATCAAAATAGTTACTCAGAGTGTCCTTGTCCACGTTAAAAAACTTCCATAATAATATTATATATAAATATTATTTTCCACTTTCACTGACTTTTTAACCAACATCAGTCCTGATCATAACTACCAAATATACATAAGGATTTTAACCCTTTTAAAACTTTTTTACACACACACACGCACACACACACAAATTTCTCAACACACACATACAAAACACACTCTGACATACCAACACACCAACATGATTTTAGCTGCATCATTTATTCAATTAGCCTGCAGTGCTTTATAATACAGCAAACAGACAACAGGAAAAAAGTATGTTTTTCCTCCATAGGCTAAACATGAGAAAAATAGTGCCATTTGGTGGAAAATATTAAACATTAAAATTTTGAAGCCAGGGCTCCGGAATGAAAGCATAATGTCATAGAATTCACGATTTTATGCTTTAATGGTACTGGGATCAAATACTGCACTTTTAATGGGTTTCAATGGGGGACATTTTTGTCCTTAAGGTCCTGAGTGTGACTATTTTATGTACACAGTGTGTTATAGATGTATTTTAGGAACAGAGTTTGAAATATCACAATTCCCCCCAAAATACACACCTATGGCAAAATGTATGCCGTTGGCATTAACACAGCCAAAATTATGGAAAAAACTAAAATCTAAAAGAAAAAATGTCCCGAAGGTCACAAAAGGGTTAAATAAAAGGTTAACCACACAAAAATGAAAATTGTGCCATTATGTACGCATCCTCATGTCATTCCAAAACGGTATGACTTTCCTTCTTCTGTGGGACATAAAAGGAGAAATTCTGGAGAATGGTGATGCTACTCTTTCCAATACACTGAAAGTTGTTGGAGAATGAGTCTGTCAGTAACTAACATTCTGCCTAACATCTCCTTTTGTGTTCCATAATTTTGATATTTGGGTGAACTATTCCTTTAATATATTATGACTGGTTTTGTCTGTGTACTTCTAGGCTGTTAAATCTAAAACAGGTCCAGGGGAGTTCCTGAGGAATTCTCTGTGGCACACTGGAGACACAAGTGACCAGGTGCGTTTGCTGTGGAAAGACCCCCGTAATGTGGGCTGGAAGGACAAGGTGTCCTACCGCTGGAATCTGAAGCACAGGCCTCAGGAGGGATACATCAGGTTATGTATCTAAAGCGCCTATCACAAAGGCATAAACACTGGAGACTTAGAACTGAACTGGATTTGCATGTAAGTAAAGGGAGTAATTTTTTTGTTTGTTTTTGCCACAGAGTAAAGTTCTATGAAGGTTCTGAGTTGGTGGCGGACTCTGGGGTTGTTATTGACACTAGTATGAGAGGCGGCCGTCTCGGGGTGTTCTGCTTCTCTCAGGAAAACATAATCTGGTCCAACCTGAGATATCGCTGTAACGGTGAGTACAGTTTAAAGGAATAGTTCACCCAAAATAAAAATTCTGTCATCATTTACTCACTCTTGTTCAAAACCCATATGACTTACTTTATTTCTTGGAACACAAAAAAGTTACTTATAACACAACATCCAAGTTGCTCTTTTCCATACAATTAAAGTAAATGGTGACCATGGCAGATTTCCAGTGAATAACAATACAGTTTTAGTCTGTTCCTCATACAAAGCTATCATATTCCTTCAAAAGACATGAATTATAGTGCATGAATCATTCGTACATACATTTATGATGCTTTTTGTAATTTTTGGAGCCTTACAGCTCCTGGCCCCATCCACTTTCACTGTATGGAAAAGAATAACTCAGACATTCTGCTAAACCTTTCTTTGGTGTTCCACAGAAGAATAAATGTCTTACAGGTTTTAGTTTTTGGGCAACCTGTCCCTTTAAAAATAAGAAGAGCAATATATAGCAATGTAAGAAAATATATATTTCATTGCATATATTAATTCATGTACATCTTTTGACATTTACAGATACAATCCCTGAAGACTTTAATGAGCATAGAGCCCAGCTGTAAAGAAAGCAAGAAGAAACAGCAGCAAATGTGTACAAACACTCATTCCAACCAAAAGTTGCTGAGCAGCTCTGATGTTTTGGGTACCCTTATCTCCCTTAAAACCTAAACCATTTACTAACATTTGCATTCTAGATCAAATGTAGTTTTATAGTTGCTGTAATTACTCCTGCAGTATCTATATATATAGATCTATATAGATCAGTGGTAAAAGTGCTATTTTGCAGCGTAAATATGTTTTATTATATAAGTGATTGTAGGTGGGAGAGAGTGAGTTTTAGTAGTGCTGTTTTCTTTTAAATGCACTTCTACAAATTAAACTTTACATACACAAACATCCAATAAAATTATTTTTTCAGGAGGAAAATAATCATACTCTACACCATTTTATTAATTTGCCATTTATTTTATTTAAAGAACCGGCAAAAACATTAAAAAGAATGCATGTTTGATCCCGTAACAGTTAGCTCATATGACTCTGCATGAACATGTTGAAATGATGGGGAAATAAAAATAAACAAAGATCAAGGCATATAAATGAGGAAAGTACTTCTTTGTAAACGTGTTATTTTTGGGAGGATAATAAGATGACTTCATGCGAAATTAGTGAGAACAGCACATAGCGCAAGGTTTCCATTTTTGCAATAATATGAGCACCATGGTCATCTTTAGAATGGACTATCTACAATGAAGCACATATTGCAATAACTGTAACTCTCATGTTCAGCACATTTGTAAATAAAGCAAAGCATGTTTAATCCAGACAAACACTTTTAAAACCCACACAATACTTTAAACCCGCACCAATGATTCACAAGGAAAATATGGGGGGAAAAGCAGCTTGGAAAAAAAGCGACAATTAAATACTTGGCCTAAATAACAAAATCAAAAAGAATTTTGAGGAAAATTGCCATTATGCTAAAAACATTTCACTTGACAAACAGAGAACCGAGCTAAAGTTGTTGAACAATATTTTACTTCATTAAAGCATTTAAGGCAATTACAAATATTTTGACAATTCCTTCTAAAAAGATTATATAAGACTTATAAGCTTAGATCTTCATCAAAAAGAAAAAGCATACCGGCCCCAATCCTACCACACACTCAACACCCTAATGAAATTTTGGTTTGTCTGTTGCTTGATCAATAACACAATCCTGTCTCTCAGGAAGCATACAGAGGCATTTAGGACACCTACAATTTCTACACAGGAAATAACCTTATAAATGTCAAATAATTCCAGTTCTAGATCCTGACTTTCTTTACTGGGGATCATCAGGAATACTAGATTATATAATAAACAAAAGCCCAGAGAGCTCTTGTAACTATGTTAAGTTAACATTGCAAATAAAGATTTTATAATGACCAATCAACACAAGAAAAACAGACATGCATTCATATCAACAAAAATCTCTGACTTAAAGATATATATTAAATATAATAGCTGTATAGAGCAGTACACTTTAAAAATGTTTTGTAAGTATAAAAGATGGTATAAATGTGTTCTTTTAGGTAAGTTTTGTTTTTGACAAATAGCATGCTTGCAAGCTTAGTGCATGATATTGAATCTAATCTAATCCGAAAATAATAGGACATCCCAGGTCTAAAGCACCACTTAGATTGCAATTGTAACACAAATTGAAAAAACTGACAGGGGGTTTGGTGACTGTGGCAGTTTAGGGCCCATGGCTTTGCCCACCCATTGCAAACCATTGTACAAACATTTACTAAAGGTGGAAGTCACTTTTGTTTTTCTTAGAATGGTGTAATTCACCACACAAACAAGTAAGCCAAACATCTAACATCTCTCTTTGAGCTATGAGGTGAAAGGTAAAGCCTTAGTTCTCATTTATAAATGTTGCTGACTTATTTGGAAATACTGACTGTATTTTGGTGTGGTCTTACAAGGAAGTGACAGGGCATTTCAATAAATAAGGTAACAAGATCTCTCATTTGAGTACGATTATACATACAGTATGCACAGGTATAACCAATAATACACCAGTAGTACATTCATTTCTAAGCTGGTGTTGTGCACTTTACACACAGAAATTGGATCACACTCGGGACCTTGACTTTTGACAATGTTTCCACGAGTCCAGCCATCTTGACACTTGTGGCAATGCAAGGAAGTACCACTCTGACCCGGTTGTATTTTTAAAATGAAATAGGTACACTCACAGAGCACTTTATTAGGTACACCTGTACACCTAATTATGTGATTATCTAATCAGCCAATCGTGTGGCAGCAGTGCAATGCAAAAAATCAAGCAGATACAGGCCAGGAGCTTCAGTTAATATTCACGTCAACCATCAGAATGGGGAAAACATGTGATCAAGGAAACACCTTGTTGATGAAAGAGGTCAACGGAGAATGGCCAGACTGGTTTGAGCTGACAGAAAGGCTGCAGTAACTCAGGTAACCACTCTGTACAATTGCAGAATAGCATCTCAAAATGCACAACATGTCAAACATTGAGGCGGATGGCCTACAACAGCAGAAGTCCCATTATTGTACCATGGGGTCGTTACAATACTTTTTTTGGTACATTTTCAATATTAATTCCTAATAGTGTTCCTAATAAAGTGCTCAGTGAGTGTATTATTTGCCACAAGATATCTTTTCATTATTTATTGAAACGCCTTCATGGTTAAAACACAAGATCACCTTACAAAACACCAAATCATTACAAAAAAGCAGAGATAAACAGTGGAGTGAAAAATCACAGATGGTTTGTTGATTTGCATAGAATTCTTCCACTACCTAAAAGACTAAAGTGTACCAAGCAAAGACAATTACAGGTGATGTATGAGCCTGATCAATGATTTTATGAGGAATAAAAAAAGAAGATCCCTACACAAGCACTGTGGCAACCATAACATCTGTAACAAATCTCCATTAAAAACAAAAACACAAGCAACCTTTGAGGCGTCAAAAGCATTAACTAGAAAATTCTAAACAAATAAAAAATGAATTATCAAAGTACAAAAACAAAAAACTCTCTCGCACATTCTCTTTCAAATACACACACTTACTCACTCACTCACTCACACAGTAGTAGTAACTGGACAGTGGTGATATTGGATCCAGGGTTTTTAGGCTTCAAATCTCTTTGGGCAGAGCATGGGGGCCACCAGGGTCCACATGTACAAAAAGAGACAGACCCAACAGGATGCCATCTTGATCCAGAACACAGACCAACTCCCCTCCAGCAGCCTCTCGATCTTTGCATTGTCATAACTGCACAGAGACAAGATCATTCGTCCATTATACCTACTGCATGGAGACTACATATATTCCGGTGTACAATAATTTTAAATTGTTATAATTTAAATTTAAATTCAAAAGATATTCCAGTTTTCAAATTTAACATTTGAATTGTCACTGAATAATCAAAATCAGCCAATAAAAAAGAAAATGACAATTTCTATTAATAATACCTGCAACACATTTAGTTGTTATTCAGATGTAATACTTTATATAATAAACAGTGTATATAATACACATGCAGTATAACGCCTTCACTTAATTAACAGAATACCATTTTTGATGATTACTTTTGACAAAGCTTAATTTGAGGAACAGAAACCTCTCACAGTAAATAAAAATAAAATAGACATCAGACATTAGTTCTCCTAAGAGCAATTCACTGGGGTAAAAAAGATAGTTATGTTATACACAGATTCAAAGTCATACCAGTTCATATACTCTAAACAAACAGTGAACAAAATGAACTTTTAGTGAAAAAATGGGAATAGACTTACTGAAACCAGTTTGTTACGGTCATCATGACATAGAGGGAGCCGAGGAAGAAGACAAAATGGAAGTAGCAGTAGCTGTAGACTGTGCCCTCTTTCTCGTCATACATTACGTTCTGCCCTCCTGCTGTCTTTTCATCATCATAATCCTCTGAATGGGGAAAAAACCTTACTATGAGAAAGCTGTTGTACTCTGTCTTGACCACCAGGAGGCTCTGTTTACCCTTTTCTAAAATAATTTTTCATTACATTTAGATTTTTTCATTTGGTAGACACTTTTATCCACAGTGACATTTAATCTGAATCCCTAGGAATTGATTGCGTTTCCTAAAAAATGTAACCCATGACCTCAGCATTGATGGTGCCAGGCTGTACCAGATGAGCAACATGAACTACTCTCTTCCTAAGCTCTTACTGCCTGGTTATTATGTACATTTTCTTATTTATGATCATCAACATTACTTGTTAACATAGGGACACCCAGGGACAAAATACAACAGCTAGATTTTCTCTGAAATATTCTTTAACCTCATGTGACCAAAAGTACACAGGCATGGACATTGTATTTTGGCTTTGCTATTTGCAACGCATAATTTAAATGAATTTAAACTGACTGATCTCAGTTCAGAAGACTCTGTGCATTGAAAGTTAACAATGAACTGACAGCACAGAGTCATGAGACAAAACAACAAGTCGCCGATCTCAGGTGAGTTTGTCTTTGGGAGAAAAGCCAACAAAACTACATCTGGTAAGAAACCTAATTAAGTTTTACATTGAAACCTGTTTGAGTCAAAATATTAGAGTCTCTAGTTTTGTGGTGTAGTGGGCTAAGCTCTGAACTGTTAATCAGAAGGTTGTCGGTTTGATTACCACAACCACCACCATTGTGTCCTTGAGCAAGGCACTTAACTCCAGGTCGCTCTGGGGGGATTGTCCCTGTAATAAGTGCACTGTAAGTCGCTTTGGATAAAAGCGTCTCATAAATGTAAAAATTTAGTTTTCATCAGTTAAGCCATTTTTTAAATTTCAGCAATTTATTGCGAAATGCCACACTGCTAGGCACAATGTACACTAATGTGTTTTTAGCGCATTTTTTTCCCTTAGAAATCCTAAATTTACTGTGCATTTTCACATTGAGAATCAAACAATTCTTCCAAAAGCTGGAAAATGTTGCTTTCAGAGGCTTTCAATGGAGTTAGGATAAATAAGATGCATTTCAAACTGTTCTAAGACCAGTGCAGACAGACAGACAGCATACTGGAGGTCAAGTCATTCCCTAACTAGGGAGCAAGGAAGCAACCTATAACTTTCCTATGCAGATAAGTGCATTCACTCCTAAAATCTGACCAAAAGTTCAGTTTCAGGCTGCAGATGATGTTAGTATGGGACAATGGTAATTGGTACATAGATTCAGAATTTAGAATATAAAATTTGATTTTAACATGGTTGGCAGTGATTGGATGATAATGGTCATTCGTTTCAATCAGAATTATTTATGCTAATTTATGATGTAATGTCTCAAAAACATGACTAACCCAGTCCTGGAAACATAATAAACAATATAATGAAAGAAAATATTATTTTCTATAGCTTGTTATTATTTCAAATTACACAACTTAGCCCCACTGTACACATATGTGGTCATACATGTTTAGGACAAATATTTGGTATAGAATAATTTTTTGTGCATGCTTATTAGGTGCTACTAGTAACAAATCAATAACACTATTATGTAATATGATGCTTGACAGACCATTAGTTAAGTTTAAAAAATTTATGTTTTATAAATATTCCCTGCAAAGTCTTTACAGACCATGTAAAAGGTCTGTACACCCTGGTTCTAAAACAACAAAAAGAGCCCCAAGAGGCATTTATGAAGACAGATAAAAATAAAAATGACGGTACCTGTATCATCAATACAGCAGAAACAGCACCGTGCTCTCTGGAAAGAAGCAAACAAAAGTGATTGGCTACTTGTTTGGAAAGAATGTTGTGTTAACGGCACAGTCTGAAAATCCACAGCAAGAATTCACCTCATTTTCTGGCATATCGTTTCTGTATACTCGCAAAGCTGCGGAACTCCTCTTGGTGGTGGAGATCAAACTGCAAAGAAAAAAAAGGATTTTTATTTTAACTCAAAAGGCATGAGAACACATGGGGGCAGCATTCTTTTAAAAGCAATAAAAGCAGAAAATTCCCTTGACCAATTTTTTTGAACTTCAAAGCTCATGAAAATTACTGGAAATAAGGCAAAATCATTTTGACTCAAGGCACCACAGTGAATAAAAAAGCTCACAGCTAATGCTTATCACACTGAATCACATTTGAGTGTAAATATTGCCTTGGAGGAGAGGAACAGCTCCTAAAATGAGATATACAGCAGACATGTCAGCAGTTAATGAGAAACACATGCAAGGCCAGTTCTTCATAGTATGTAAGCCTATAATAATCACTTCCTTCCGACCACACTACCTGCTTTCAAATCTAAATGAACATCTTGTCATAGACAGATAATTACATGTTTACATTGCTGCAGGGATCTTTTTTGGGATCACCCATTTAAATAACATGTTAAGTGGATTTCCACCCAAACAAAAATATTTGATCAAATTTAAAGGGATAGTGCACATAAAACTGAAATTCTGTAATCACTCTCGTTCATTTACTTTCTTTCTTCCATAGAACACAAAAGGAGATATTTTGCAATATGAGCTATGAAAACTATGCTGGAGGGGAAGATTTTCAGGGAATACATTTCTGACTATTTCTCACATAAATCAACTGTATCAAAAGTCTTCAGAAGACATGGAATATACTGTATGAATGTTTGTATTACTTTAAAATGGCTTTTTTTCTTCTTAGCTTGACAGACACTGTCTTTTGGGGAGAACTATCCCTTTAAGATGCGACTAAGTCTATAAACCAAAGTTTTTTATTTTCCTACCAAGAGTAGAGTATGCAGCCAAACAGTATGACCGTTCCAACACCCGTCACTATGCTAGTGTCGCTCTGTAGTCCTGAGTTGAAGGGAAAGACACAGACGGTGTCATTTTTTCCATTGTCTTTCTCTATGGCTGAAAAAGAGAGAGCACAGCACAGAGAGGAGTGTGAATGAATGTGGTGAATTTAATTAATTAAATGGGCTACTGTGGCAAAACATCGATCGAGCCTGAGTTTACAGTGCTTTCCACACATAAGCTGTGAGAGGCACCAAGATCACATTCATAGACACACCCATGACATTGTGACAGACTGAAGTGGAGAGGAACCACTGCGTGATTGAGCGTGAGAGTGAGAGGCACTCACTTTCGATGGGTTTGCTAGCGAGCGCTGAGAATGTGAGGTACATGACGTAGAGGGTGATGACAGCAGGCTGCAGCAGACCCGAGGTGGGCTGGACTGTGAAGAGGAAAGAGAAAACATCAGATTATGTTGATAAATAGCACCACATGCTGATTTTAAATCTCAAACTTCCCAAAATGTTACCCTTATATGTTCTAAACCCTTCCTTGACCCTTCCTTAAACACTGATGTTACACTGCAGTACTTACAGGGTCAAACTGACCCTGACATGTTCAAAGTTCAACAGTCAAAATTTGCACATTCTCTCCAAAAACTGTTTTATCATCAATAACTAACCTTTCACAAATTTACAAATGTAGAACACATATACACAGGTTTATTTCTATCATGGTGGGGACTTTCCATTGACTTCCATTGTTTTTATATTGAGTGATTGATATTGACTTCTTTGGTTTTGCCTGTGCAATTATGAGTGTAAAAGTGTACTTACAAATAACATTTTTAAATGTTTTGGACTTTTACAGCTTTCTCTTTAGTTTTTAAATGAACCGGATCAAACTGACCCCTTAAGACCCTTTTTTGTTACATTTTAATAACTTTGTTTATAAATACACGTCATTATTAATTTTACACTGGCATGTTCAAATCACATGTGTGGAGGATGTATTTTAAGGCTGAACAGTTGACGTTAAGTTGCAGAAAGTATTTTAAATGTCTAAAATTGGTCAAAATGACCCATAAGGACAAGGAGGAGTAACAGGAATATTCTTCTTTCAACCTAATGACTATGGACATGATACCACAAACAATAATTTTGACCCATCCCTCTGTTTGTAAAAGCAGAAAAAAAATTGTTTGCAGAAATGCAGTTAAATTGGAAGTATATGAGGCAAGTCATTGCACTTGGATCTTTAAAAAAACATGTAAAGTTATATACAATCTTAAATCTCCTGCTATGTCAATATAAAGCCTGTTTTTTTTCACTTGATATGCACATGGATACCAGAAAGGGACTATTTACATAGAGAAAAATCCATTATGTCTGTATTGGAACAGACATAACGGCAATCAGCCAGATAAAGGTTGAACCTCACACTACTTTACCTTAATTTTTCAAAAGTATCAACACTGACTTATTTGAAACACCTGGCTTTTATTCCTTGGACTTTTAAGCAAGAATCCATGCTTATCAACTTATAAAACATTTCTCCTTGAATCTCCATGCTTGCTTACACATTGGAAAACCTCCAGCTTCAGGCACTGTGAATAAACTTGTTTGCCTGACGCAAACATCTGCTTGTTAGTACAAAAAGTAGGTCAGTGAAGAATGATCTGCAGCTTTGTTAACTCACAGGTCTGTATGCAGGGCGAGATGGCCAGCAGAGACACGGTGAAACAGAGGCCGCCGTTAACTCCCAGGAAGAGCTTGTTGAGGAAGCAGGCCTCTGGGTGCGTGTAGAACCTGATCATGAACACCAAGGCTCCCACTGCCACAGAAAACATCACCAGTGTGACCAGAACCAGTGCGGCATACCATATTTTATTATACTTGGCTCCAGAGCTCCTGTGGATGGATGCAGAGAGGCAGTTTAAGAAAAATGTTCTTCAATGCAGACATTCTTGCAGATCTATATCTCAGATGCAGGCAGGAATAGTCTTGTGTAGCCAGACATCAAGTCTAGTTTACATTGCAGCTTAATCTGGCAAGAATCACCAACTTAGACAATAAGGGGTCATTTGCCTGGCAGGTTATACAACGAATCACAGTTTTTTTATGTAATGTTATGGGGTGAGTGTCTTGTATACTTGCTACTAAATGTATCAAACAAAACTTTATTCACTTTTGCTGCACTTTAAATAATTGAATGTCAGACTCCAATTAATATATCAAACCAAGCGGCACCTGCAAACAAATCATCTTATTTTTTAAGTAACATTTGCAATTAATTTGAACCAACTGGTCTCAGGATATTTTTAGTGGTTGCATGAAGTCTGCTATCATCAAGTTCACACTGTTGTCCTAGTAGAGTAACACCAGGTGTAGTTCAGCGCATTAGGGATAGATCACCCAAAAATTATATTTCTCTCATCATTTAATCTCCCTTATGTAGTCTCAAACTGCAGAACACAAACAAAGATTTTTTTTTTGTCCATACAATGAAAGTCAGTGGGGCCCAAAACATTCATCAAGCTCTAAATAGGACATAAAAGCAGCATCATGGTATTCCACACAACTCGTGTTTTAATCCATGTCTTCTGATGCAATACAACGTTTTGGGTGAGAAACTAACATTTAAGTGCTCTGCGAAGGGCTGCCACGTTTGTGTGCTTAATACACCTTAAGAAGGAGCTTGTGGTGGACTTCAGGAAGAAAGACAGAGAACACAGCCCCATCACCATTAATGGAGCACCGGTGGAGAGAGTCAGCAGCTTCAAGTTCCTCGGTGTCCACATTACTGAGGAACTCACATGGTCCGTCCACACTGAGGCCGTTGTGAAGAAGGCTCACCAGTGCCTCTTCTTCCTGAGACGGCTGAGGAAGTTCGGAATGAACCACCACATCCTCACACGGTTCTACACCAGTACTGTAGAGAGCATCCTGACTGGCTGCATCACCGCATGGTACGGCAATAGCACCGCCCACAACCGCAAAGACCTGCAAAGGGTGGTGCGAACTGCCAGAAACATCATCGGAGGTGAACTTCCCTCCCTCCAGGACATATATAACAGACGGTGTGTGAAAAAAGTTCGGAGGCTTCAGCCACCCGAGTCATGGGCTGCTCTCACTGCTACCATCAGGCAGGCGGTATCGCAGCATCAGGACCCGCACCACCCGACTACATGACAGCTTCTTCCCACAAGCAATAAGACTTTTGAACACATGATCTCTCACGATCAACAATCAGCACTGCACTTTATTAATCTTCATTCTGTCAAATATATTCTCCCAATTCAATTAGTGTATATATATATATTTATACCCGTATCTAGTGTATGTGTATCCTACATTGTGTGTATTGTGTACATTTGATATGTAAATTGTTGTGTAAGTATGTGTACATTTGTTATGTAAATTGTTTTGTGTAAATATGTTGTTATTGTAAAGTGGTTTATGTCTCGTCACTGTCATTACTGCAATGTTACTCGGAACTGCACACAAGAATTTCACCTCCTGTTGCACTCGTGTACACAGTAGTGTGACAATAAAGTGATTTGATTTTTGATTTTGATTGAAGTAATTTATTCATATTTAACTTGCAATCTTATAATAAAAAAGGGATATATGACTTCCTTTAAGGCTTTAAAAAATTATAATGACATGAAAAATTACATTTTAAATATTAAAATATTTCCAAATACTTAAAATATGTCTCTCTTTTTGGTCAACTTTAGTCTTGGTTATTATATGTACAATAGTTAAATATTTCTGTGCTAAAGTCTTAACTTTCACATGTTATTTTAAGGCTCTCCGATTAAACCCACAAGCCCTTATTTTGCACGAAGGAAGACCTTAAAGATTCTGTGTTTTCATTCTATCATCACATAAACAGTAATTGGGCGTCTCCTCCTCTGTGTCACTGCTTGTCATTATGAACTCTGCATGCATGAACCTGCAATAACCAAGAACATTTGCCATTACACAATCGTCAAATTTAAGTGAATCCAGAGCGCTTTGTGTTCACTATGACAACCCTCATTTATATGTATATTTATATGAGTTTGGCACGAACCTCCGTAATCGACACAGTGCATCAGAGCGCTTCCAAAACGGTTCATCTTCATGCGCTCTTCAAGAGCTTCTCTCAGACACACTATGTGATGTTCATGGTATTTATATATACGTAGGGGTGGGTGATATAACCAAAATATTATATCACTACATGAATAATTTTATATCACAACTATGATATATATCGTATACATTACATTTTATTTTGGAAAATCAATACAAATTGGTTAATACTTTAAATAACCATATATATATATATATATATAAGAAGGAGAAAATCTAATATTATACATTATAAAAATGTCAAATATATCATAATATATGCCTATTTTTGGGATAAACCATACATTTTTCTCTATATTTGGAAATTGACAATAGTCTTTCTTACCATAATGCTAAATTTCACATTATTCTGCTTTTCAGTCTGATATGTTGTTGACCATTATTATTATAAACGTTCCTCAAGAAACTCAAGATCTTCCCAAATCAAGAATAATACTGCATACGTATATAATGCATACGTTTAAAAAAATCCAATGAATATAAACACTTCTTGTAGATATATCCAAAATTATACAACACTTCATGCAGAAAATAAATATTAAATAAATAAACACTTCTTGATAAAAAAATTAGGACCAAATTAATGTGGAGCGCATTGGACTTTCATAATATTCTGTTGCATGCTTTGTTTGAGGAGTTAAAACAAATTGCTTATATTAAAAATTGGGCTGGGCATTATTACAGATTTCCAGATTTGATTTAATTCCAATTCACAAGTTCTCAATTAGATTCTGATTCTATATCAATTAATGTGGGTATATTTCAGTTATAATGTCCCTTTTGCTTACATATGAAATAACTTCTCTCCCAGCTAATTATGTTAAGCATACAAAGGACCTTCTAGCTAGGTATAATATGAACATTTTAATTTTACTAATTAGATTTTTTTAGTTTTACCTAATTTTGGTCAAATTTGAGATTTTATAAAAATGAAAAAAAAAATCTACGTATTTAATCAATATATATGATATTATATTGCATATATTATTTTGTGTTTAATGTTTAATTGCACAATTTGTAACATATGCAGGTATTTACATTGATATGTTGAACACATGCTAAAAATACTTACTGTCTCTTTAAGGAACTAGAAAACCCGGCTTCTGTAAACAGCATCTTTAAATTATCACAAGTAAACAAGAGAGACTTGAATGGTGTGCGCTATGCCTGTTTAGAATTAAATGAATATTTTTTTGTTGTTTTTGATCAACAACTGACAATCAAGACATTATTCATTGACAAATCATTTGTGTGGATCTTGTCTAATTTCTTTTTTATGCTGCCTTTTTGGAGCTTGAAAATTTTGGACCCCACTGACTTACAAATGTATGGACTTAAACATCTTATATTCTTCAAAATCTCTTTGATTATGTTCCACAGAAAAAAGTAAGTCATATGAGTTTGAGACAGCATAAGGGTGAGTAAATGAAAAAATATATATACACTCACCTAAAGGATTATTAGGAACACCTGTTCAATTTCTCATTAATGCAATTATCTAATCAACCAATCACATGGCAGTTGCTTCAATGCATTTAGGGGTGTGGTCCTGGTCAAGACAATCTCCTGAACTCCAAACTGAATGTCAGAATGGGAAAGAAAGGTGATTTAAGCAATTTTGAGCGTGGCATGGTTGTTGGTGCCAGACGGGCCGGTCTGAGTATTTCACAATCTGCTCAGTTACTGGGATTTTCACACACAACCATTTCTAGGGTTTACAAAGAATGGTGTGGAAAGGGAAAAACATCCAGTATGCGACAGTCCTGTGGGCGAAAATGCCTTGTTGATGCTAGAGGTCAGAGGAGAATGGGCCGACTGATTCAAGCTGATAGAAGAGCAACTTTGACTGAAATAACCACTCGTTACAATTGAGGTATGCAGCAAAGCATTTGTGAAGCCACAACACGCACAACCTTGAGGCGGATGGGCTACAACAGCAGAAGACCCCACCGGGTACCACTCATCTCCACTACAAATAGGAAAAAGAGGCTACAATTTGCAAGAGCTCACCAAAATTGGACAGTTGAAGACTGTAAAAATGTTGCCTGGTCTGATGAGTCTCGATTTCTGTTGAGACATTCAGATGGTAGAGTCAGAATTTGGCGTAAACAGAATGAGAACATGGATCCATCATGCCTTGTTACCACTGTGCAGGCTGGTGGTGGTGGTGGTGTAATGGTGTGGGGGATGTTTTCTTGGCACACTTTAGGCCCCTTAGTGCCAATTGGGCATCGTTTAAATGCCAAGGCCTACCTGAGCATTGTTTCTGACCATGTCCATCCCTTTATGGCCACCATGTACCCATCCTCTGATGGCTACTTCCAGCAGGATAATGCACCATGAAGCTCGAATCATTTCAAATTGGTTTCTTGAACATGACAATGAGTTCACTGTACTAAAATGGCCCCCACAGTCACCAGATCTCAACCCAATAGAGCATCTTTGGGATGTGGTGGAATGGGAGCTTCGTGCCCTGGATGTGCATCCCACAAATCTCCATCAACTGCAAGATGCTATCCTATCAATATGGGCCAACATTTCTAAAGAATGCTTTCAGCACCTTGTTGAATCAATGCCACGTAGAATTAAGGCAGTTCTGAGGGCGAAAGGGGGTCAAACACAGTATTAGTATGGTGTTCCTAATAATCCTTTAGGTGAGTGTGTATATATATATATATATATATATATATATATATATATATATATATATATATATATATATATATATATATATATATATATATATACACACACACACACACACACACACACACACACACACACACACACACACACCAGCCACAACATTAACACCACTGACAAGTAAAGTAAATAACATGTATTATCTCGTTACAATGACACCTGTCAAGGGCTGGCATAAATTAGGCAGCAAGTGAACAGTCAGTTTTTAAATTTCATGTGTTGAAGCAGGAAAAATGGCCAACTGTAAGGATCTGAGCGACTTTGACAAGGGCCAAACTGTGATGGTTAGACGACTGGGTCTGTGAAGCCATGTTTTCATGGCTGAAAAATGTCATGTTCCTAGTCACCCAGGTGCAATAAAAAAAAAAATGTAAAATATGAATGGGAATATACTTAAGATATATTTTACACATCAAAATTGAGTGCCAATAATTGAGGCCAATGTGTTTTGGAGAAAAGTATGTATTTAATAATGAGATTTTTCCCCTCTTTCAATTGTTTTACTTTAATTAAAGGTTCGATTTTTGTGCATTTTTTGAATGAAAGATCAAAAGGATAAACAATGCAGTTTTTTTTCAGACTTCTTTGCTCACACACACACACACACACACACACACACACACACACACACACACACACACACACACACACACACACACACACACATACACATACACATACACATACACATACACATACACATACACATACACATACACATACACATACACCTACACATACACATACACATACACCTACACCTACACATACACCTACACATACACATACACACATACATACATACACATACACACACACACCCACACACACACACACACACTATATTTTATTTACCACCTAATAACCTAATTTTATGTGAAATGTTTAAGTGATCTGGCAAGTTGCTGATATTCTCCTGGGCTTATTACTGTTGTGCCCCTTAAGAAAGTAACTTGACCCCAGTGACTCAATGAACTGTTACAAGTTAACAAGCTGAAGTGTCAGAGATAGATTGCTCTTATCACTGAAAATACTATATCAGTGCATGACTGAGTGAGCGGTGAAGAGACATGAAGGCGTGGGGTGGCGGATGTTTTATTAATGCATATAAAATGCTGACATCAGTGACTTCCCTATGCTGGGCAATCATCCAGTGTGTGTTTCATTTCAACACACACCCCCATACCCACATTTATCTATATGAGGACATATAATAATTAATGCCAAATAATTACTTATACAGTTTAACTATGTGGTGGAGCTACTGGTGATTACATATTGTTGGTATTATTGCTATAAAAAATACTTTTAGTAACACGTAATGTGTGTAAACACTCTAAACTAATTACAAATACGACAGACTAATCCTAACGCAAACCCTACCAGTAAAGGGAAATTATTTTATGTTTCCTCAGCTATGTAAACAGGGGCATACCATATACTTATATTGTTTTTATATAAAGCTAAACATAATTACTATAAACTAACCCTAACAGAAAACATTATTGCATTATTAGAATTTTAAGAATAATTATTTTATTCATATAAATATTGATTTTCCAAATAAGGATGTCCACCAACGCCCAGCACACAATATAAAGTGTATTTGTAAAAGTAAAGATTTCAAAATTTCCAGTGACTGTCTCGTGATGCTTCTGCACTTTTTTGCTGAAGTTTCTATCTGTTTACTGAGCACAGAGAGGAAACTACTGTATAACGCATCCTGAGCATGTTTCCTGTCCACAGACTGGAGAGCAGCCAAGAATCTTTCTTATTGTCTCTTTCTCCCCCTTAAAATGTCAACAGCACTACATAAGGCAGTAATCTACCACTACAACAAACATTATTTATGAACACACACCCTTGAGAGAGCTCTGTTCAAGATGAAGAGAAAATATGGAGAAAAGACTTAAAAGTCTAAAAGTTGAAAAGGATTGTGTCTTAAAAACACCCACTGAAACCAAAGCACTTTCATTCTTAGAATGCTAAAAAAACTGTTATGCATGTCTTTGAAACTGGAGACTTTTGGAAATTTTAAGAGTGACGAGTATTTCAGCTCACTGAATGCTCCAAATATCCATGCAATTTGTACTTCACATGTTGTCCACCACAACGCCAGTGACTAAAATGAGCCACATATGCGCTAAATCTTCCCCCCAAATCTTTCAACCTGGTGTTAAAAAGTCCTGGGATTTTTGTTATAGTAGCATAATGTTCAGACCACCCTGGCTGTCAACTACGTAACCTCTTGCTGACAGTGGAAATTAGAGGCCGCCTGATTATACTATAGTCTTCATTCCCAGACCTAATGATTTCCAGTTGCAGGGATTCAAGTTACCAAAGCACAGTTGGAAACGATGATGGAAAGTATTGGAGAATTTATCCAAGTGCCTGATATGTTTTCCATTGGGTGAATGGAAAGAGTGAAAGAAGGCAGAAATTGACAGTTTTTTGGATGAAACTCACCAGTTTTGATTCCATCTGTGGGCAAACTGAACGAGAAGCATCAACTGGATGAGGATGAAGAGAAAACCGCCAGCGGCTCCTACATAACGCCAGACTGAGAGACAGAGAAAGAGACATGAGTCACTGTCTTTTCCTCTGATTGATATGGCATACTAATGTTTTCTGCTAATGAGAAGTTCACTGCCAGGAACCAAACACTAACACATGAAAGAAAGCATGCATCATTTAATTTGACACTCTTTTGAACTTTAGTTAATAAACAAATGAGAGTACAGAAACTTCCTCTAGCATGCCAAACTTCATGTAAAGGGCCCAATGAATATAAAACTCATGTGGTATGGGAGATATTTTCATGGTAATACCATGGTTTTCTGAACATGTACTTTGGTATTTTTTTAAGTACCTATGAGTAACATGTAAATATGGTATTACCTTCTTACTACCTTTACTGTACCTTGGTACCGCCACAGTATTTCTTGTAAGAGATATGTTTGTTTGACATGCATTACTTCTATCAAAACCAATGGTACTTTTACATGTGTGCTAATTCAAGGACATTTCTACAATTATAGCATCTAAGCCTATTCTATTCATAATAAATACAATTTTATGAGCATAATGTAAGCAACAGAACTGGCGAAACATTCCTCTTATTATGTTTGGAGCCATGAGGTTGTTGATTCAGTGCATTTTGACCACAGTTTCAGCCAGCGGAAGACTAGTTTGAGTGATAACTGGAGTTAAAATCCCCTACAGTAGATCTATTCTGTTTCTCTTGGACATTTCAGAGTAGACACCTTTACACTACTGGGTGCTTTAAAGTAGAAATAATTAAACTTTCTTGCATCTCAATTCTCTCAATAAAATGTGTAAATAAAAAGTAAAAGGCCTGGTTAGGGCGTACAAAACAATAGTTGCAAAATGTTACGACAGGAAGACAAAAACAGAACAAATATGTGAAAAAAGAACATGTGTTACCTTCTAAAAACTTCTCCTCGTTTGGAAGGAAAAATCCACCTGCACAGCAGGCCAGCAAAGCCACAAACTTAAAGAACCAGAATCTGCAAAGAAAGAGAAGAAATTATAAACTTAAGAGACTAAGGAATAAAAAGTACAGTATAAACACAACATCATTTAAATGGAAATGTGTCAGCCTGGGGAAACTGGCAGTCTGGCATTACAATACAAGATATTTACATTTCGTTTGACTATACTGTATGTATTATTAAAAAATATATTCTGAATAAAACAATTTTGATACCTTTGCCTTGGACTGGGTATCGGCAACTACCAAACAATACGATCCATATCATGATAAAAATGTCACGATTCAATACATTGTAATGTATTACAATATAATTTTGATTAAAACTGCAACAAAGCGAATGAGAGAGAACTAGTGTAAACTGGAGCGAGAAAGAAAAAGTTAATCTACACCTCATAAAATTGACTGACCGCACTAAGAAATTCTGGTTTCAAAGTTTGCACTTATTTAGACAGCCTGCTTCATTACTGAACTGTTGGACTTGATATGAATTAACAAATAAATAAAAATACTAATCTAAACTCACTTTATTAGGAACACCTGTACATCTATTTATTCATGTGATTATCTAATCAACCAATCAAGTGGCAGCAGTGCAATGCATAAAATACAGATACGGGTCAGTTAATGATCACATTGTAAGGCTGGGTGCCAATGTGCTAATGTGTTTACATTCAAAGGCAAAGAGCCTTTGATGATCTACTTCGAAAAGATCAACAAATGAACTTTCTCACAATTAGCATCTCTTCCTGAGGCACCATACCCCACCTAGCGAAGATTGCAAATTCACACCTCATTGTTGCCCTTCCATATCTGTCCCATTCTCTTCCCTCTCTTCCTCATCCATTCCCCCTCAGCACAGAATCACCTCAAACTCACCTAATATCTGTATGTAACAAGAGACCATATCTGATGTATACAAATAATGTAACTAGTGTAACATGTTTGGTATCATTCAAAATGTCTCAGTGCGTCTGGTATAGTGTTTTGTCCCCAGGTTTATAAAACTCAATGACAACAAAGTTATAAGGTCTTTGCCAAATACTGAATAACTCTGGAGATCTAAACCCCTCCTTGAAGGTTTAACACCAGGAAGCCAAGAACCCATTCACCCCCAAATTCTCAAAGGACAATACCATTTGGTACACAATGTGTATTCTGTCTGGATATTTAAGGAAGGCTGGCCCAGAGCTCAAGGTTCTCTGTAGTCAGACGATCCCGCACACCTCACTGTGTGTAACTTTAATAACAGAAATCTGCATTCAGATTTCCCATGCTTTGCAATTACATGTAGTTCTCAATTATCAGGTATGTTCTTTTGACTTGTTTCTTTATCTTGTGTTTTAAATCTTACCTGGCAAATAAATTGTTACTTTTTGATTTATTCTGTATTCCTCTGAAATCATTTATATCAGTACTGGTTCTTTAAAATAGGAGAGACTGCTCTGGAGGAACCGAGCAGGAGAATACCATTTTAGGAATCATTTATATCATAATTGAAGCTTTAATGTAGGAGGAAGCCACTTAAAGACTATCAGTTTGAATCTCATTAGAAACTGATCAAAAGGTAAATGAATAGAAGAGGATTCAGAGTAATCAATAACTTAAATGATTAAAATAAAAGAATGATCAGAAAGTATTTAGAGCTTTAATTCTAAATTAGAGGTCAACTTAAAAATGGAGTCAGATTAATATAAAATTGGAGTCAGATAAAATTAATAACGGGATGAATTTGTAAAGTGCAAATTAATAACAATAATTGCTTTACTTCAGTGCTCAGAAAAGACAGAACAACGCAGAGACCTTCAAGGGGCAAATATATATGTTTTTAGCAGTTTTGCCTGCCCCTTTTTACAACATCAACCATTAGAATGGGAAAAAAATTTGATCTCAGTAATTTCGACCGTAGCATGATTGTTGGTGCCAGACGGGCTGATTTGAGTATTTCTGCAACTGCTGATCTCCATGTCTATAGTTTACTCAGAATGGTGCCAAAAACAAAAGACATCCAGTGAGCATCAGTTCTGTGGACAGAAATGCCTTGTTGATGAGAGAGGTTTACAGAGAATGGCCACTGGTTCAAGCTGACAGAAAGGCTACGGTAACTCAGATAACCACTCTGTACAATTGTAGTGAGAATAATAGCAGCTCAGAAAGCACAACACGTCGAACCTTGAGGCTACAACAGCAGAAGACCATGTCGGACTCTTCATTAGGACCATAGTGTTTCTAATGAAGTGGCTCAGTGAGTGTAAGGATCTAAAGTATCGGTAAACTAACAGTTCAATACTGTGAGAAAAAGTATTACAAAATATGCATCTTTTTTGGGATTTTGTCTATTTGGACCCCAAGTCATAGCTCCTTGTATAGGAATTCCTTATATGCTTGTTAGTATTTCATCATAGGGGTGGTTTCCAAACAAGTGAAAAACCTAAATGAGGGTTTTATTCAGGGATTTGAGTCAGATCATTTCTATAACAATGAGTTCAGCCACTTTATTTCTTTTTCCTGCTTTTGCATTCAACACAAAGATCTCTTTATTGCAACATGAAGAGCTCTCATCTGGGGCTAAACTATTCCACTCGTAGGGGTAAAGTTCTCCTCCGATCGCAATTTCCTCTGAACTGAGTTTTAAATTATTACTCTATTCAGTGCTTTGGTTGTGGGTGAATAATGGAGCACTAGGAGAGCCATACAGATAGGGGCAGTGGGCCAAACAATACATGGTGGTCCCTATACGTCCTGTGAACCGGGGCCGTGAGGGGCCAGGGAGGCAAAGCAGAGGAGGAACAAGCAATGTTTCCAGAGTAAATACCACATCAAAAGTGTCTGGGTGGATAACTTACCCATTGTGAACAGCTGCCCGACATCCCGTGCTGGTTTGCACCCGAATAGTGAGCACAGCAAATACAAAGAAAAAGCAGGCCATGCCGAAACAGACTTTGTACACGGCTGAATAGCCCACTAGATTGCTGCAGTTCTCCCCTGCATTGAGCTGACTGCACATTTCAGAGTAGAATGGAATCTGTAAACAGAGGAAAAAACTATAGTGGATGGAAATTACATTTTAAAGAACAAAATATAATACTTACAGTTGTCTTGTTGCTAAAGTTAAACTGAATCCAAATGATCTGGATCTCAACTTAAATTCAAGAAGTACCACAGAATCTTTGAGCTTGAGATTTTTTTTATTGTTTAAAGCTGAAGTACTGTATGTCACTTTTCCAGTGTTAAACTACTTTCTTCTCTCGCAGCTTAATATGCAGAAACAACTATAAGTAAGCCATTCATAGGTTAATTTGATTGAAAACTGTAAACACTGTGTCTCTGTGGCACTATAAATATTCCTCTGTCTGTTTTAAGGGGCCTGTTTAGACCTGCCCCAACAACATTACTCAAGCAATGGCATGAGTTAGTGGCAGGACTATTTGTTTGTTTGACCAACAGAATACAAGGGGCATATTTAGAAAGCTGTTTTGAAAAAATTGTTTATCTAGCAAATTCCATTCGGTGATGCTGGTGTGTAGAAATGATATACCTCAGCTTTAAAGGTGAAGCATGTGACTTCTGGGCTACTAGCGTCACCAAATGGAATTGCAAAAACTTTGACGTTTTCAAACAGGTTTCCCAAACACTCCCCCCACCTGCATTGAGTCTGTTAAACAGATAGTCCCACCCCAAACTCATGTCATTGGTTGAGTTTTGAGTCAGTATTGCAGTCTTGCTGGTCGTGATGCTCAAACAAGCATTGTAAGTGCCACAGTTTATACAATTTTCACGGAAATAATCATGTAAATAGCTTACTAAGGCCCCATTTACACCGTGATTTTCGGTAATCCGAGCACTTGACCACATTAAATGCAAGTGTAAATGGACCCAAGACACATTGTGATTAGAATCGTGATCGGCTCACTGAAACTGAAAAAGGTGTAAATGCAAATGCATTTTCATTATCTGGATCCAACTACGCAAGTAATTAATTATGTGATGAAGTTACTCTACAGTCATCCATTGCTAAAGTGCTGCATTGCAGATTCTAGCCTTTTCTGTTTATTTTGCCATTGCAATGTGAAGTACACAACAGACAATGCCGTCTTGCCACCTGAAGAATGAACAATGAAAAACGCCCCATGAATTATTCCATTAAAATACACTTGGAGTATCTTATCTCTCTATCTGTTCATGTCTTCTCTTGTTTTCTAATACATTTTGTGACTCGCGTGACAATTGTGTGAAACCAGGCTTCACTCGCACATTTTAATTGAGAAGCATATTTAGCATTTTAAAGCACAGAATGCAAGATGAATATCATAAAATTTGCTTTGGTGAAATTTAGCTTTGGTGTAGGAAGAAAAAGCCTTACTGTCAAAGTGATGGAAAGCATTTGAATTATCCATTAATGTTTTTACAAATGCGTCCTAGACACGTTTTTGAGCCCATCTGCCCTATTGTTGGTGTATGTAAACATGTACTAGATGGATGTCTTTGACCATCTTGATGTGTCTATTGAGTTTCAAATGTGGCTGTATTTGAGGGGCTGCATGATGTCAGCCAATCAGAACAGTGGGCATTAACATTGCTTAAACAAAGCAAGGAGTCGCTGAGGTCAAAACAGAGCATTTCAGACAGAAGGCCAGAGACAGGAAGGAAAATTATAATATATTACAAAATTATGACTGTTTGGTTGAAAAAAAAAAAAAACTAACATTTTCATTGGATCACAGGGAAGATAATAAAATGTACTGTATGTCATGACCACACTAAGCTGGAAAAGTAGCTAGAATTTGTTTTAAAAAACTTACACACTTCCCCTATTAAACTAGACACTGCTATAATTAAATAGCATTGTTTTCCATCAAAGACTGAATATGTTTTTATATAAGTGTAAAAGGCCATAAAGCTTTGTTTAAAGCCAAAAGCAAAAATACAGTATGGAGCTATTGAAAAGATACTGATTAAGGAGCTGTTATTATGACCTTTACAAAATGTACTGTGGCAGTATTGTAGTACAGTGATGGTTTCAGATGGTAAAACCATATTACTTTGAAATGTACCATAGTACTGAATAATTTGTATATTCCTTTAACATGGCACTTACATGGTACTTCAAGGTTCCTCAATTAATACCAATAAAAACATGATAATGCTATTTCACTGAAGGTGTACTAATATTTAAAGGTCTAATTCAGCAAGGAAAAAGATTAGCTACCATCAACAGCCCATTTGATACTGTAAACAAAATGCTGACAATGAATCGAGGACCAGGCGATGGCGTGTCTGGGAACCGGAGAGCAAGTTTTTTTCCTCTCTCTCCTCTCTCTCACTGTCACTCCATCTTGCCCTTTCCCTCTCCTCTATTTTTGTTTATCCCTCCCCAGCTCTAGAGAGGTGGTGAAAAGCCTGCCGTCAGGGGCCAGAAGGGCAGCGCCCTGACGGGCAGCGCATCATACCGGGAGTTCCCCAGCCTGAGGCAAAGGAGGGAGGAGTGTGACGAGGAGGAGGGCGGGGCCAGGCTGTGACTACGCAAACCCCGGCCCACAATCGGGCTAATCAGCCGAGGAGAGGGATAAATGCAGCCGGATGCGGAAGTTCGAGAGAGAGAGAGAGAGAGAGCCACACGCAGCTGCCGTGTGTGTTTATGTATTTTTCAGTTTTCATTAAACATTATTTTGACTGTTCGGCTGGTTGCTGCCTCCTCCTTGCCCATTTTAAACCCTATTACACCAGTATTTACGGTTCTGCATTTTGGTTGGTGAAGAGAAGGCTTACATGGCACAAACAAAAGGGCTGTTCCTAAAATATGTTTATGTTCCGCAAGGTCTTTTTTATGCAGTTTTATGTTGGCACTGCTATTATAGCACAAAAATACACTGTTATTTAGCTGTTCCTGTGCCTACAGTGCAAGGAATGATTTGGTACAGCAAACTGACTGTATCCCATTAGCTCTGTTCCTGTGTTGTAACCACAAAAGACCATCAGGAGGGGATTTTATGGTTTCTCGTAAATTCAGCTGCTGCTTTTTGAGAAAAACCTTCAGTAGCATATGTAAATCTTCATGTCTTGGGCACCTGATTGGCAGTTCTTTTGTGGCTCACCAATAGCCCTTTTCCACCAAATTGCAATGGGTCTCGTGCTGAGCCTGTGCTCCACGGTCGGGGCAATCTGGAGCCTATCGTAAACCGGCCAAGCTTTTCCACCGATCTGAGAGTTGAACGGTGATGTAATGGGTTACTGTCTATGTGGTAGTTTCACGTGACTACATCAAACAAACATGGGGCATCACAGTGTGTTTGTATACAGCTTTCACTATTGTTTTTGAGGACATATTTAAACATACAAATTAATGCAATCTATTGTTATTACATTGCTCAACAAGATCTTAACTAAAGACGACAGGTAATGTAACCGTATTATATTGTATGAACTATGGCTTAATTTGCTAAGATATGTAAACTGTAACAGTGGAATAATTATTAACATTGGTGTAGTAGATGGTTGTATTTGGATTTTTGCCATAGCATATTATATTATTTATTACTAAACTTAGTGAGTAGCTGGTCAAAAATCCCATTACAGTACAAAACAATGCACAAAATAAGATGACAACAGTGTAAGAAATGCTAACAAATTTGGCAAATATAACAACTTACTGAGATCAGCTGCAGAGGACACCAGCGATTCACTGTTTATCACGAGCGTTAATTGTTAAATTCAATGGCCCGGTTAGTTAGCAGGCTGGGCAGTGTCCAAGTCCAAAACACTGTTGCTCCATCTACTGTCGTTTTTGCATATGTCCTTCTTAAAATCCCAGTTCTCCCTTAAGTGTTTTTCAATTAGTTTATGATTTGGTCAATTGTCCGATTGAAGGCGGTGTGCTTACTTTCATGCTGTATCTTAATTTTGGTAGTAGAGTATTTTTTTCCTTTTCAAATCAAATCAAATCAAATCACTTTATTGTCACACTACTGTGTACACGAGTGCAACAGCAGGTGAAATTCTTGTGTGCAGTTCCGAGCAACATTGCAGTAATGACAGTGACGGGACATAAACCACTTTACAATAAACAACATATTTACACAAAACAATTTACATAACAAACTTACACAACAATTTACATAACAAATGTACACATACCTACACAACAATTTACATATCAAATGTACACAATACACACAATGTAGAATACACGTACACTAGATAAGGGTATAAATATATATATATACACTAACTGAATTGGGAGCGAGAATATATTGACAGAATGAGGATTTATAAAGTGCAGTGCTGATTGTTGATCGTGAGGGATCAAGTGATCAAAAGTCTTATTGCTTGTGGGAAGAAGCTGTCATGTAGTCGGGTGGTGCGGGTCCTGATGCTGCGATACCGCCTGCCTGATGGAAGCAGTGAGAGCAGCCCATGACTCGGGTGGCTGGAGTCTCTGATGATCCTCCGAGCTTTTTTCACACACCGTCTGTTATATATATCCTGGAGGGAGGGAAGCTCACCTCCGATGATGTTTCTGGCCGTTCGCACCACCCTTTGCAGGTCTTTGCGGTTGTGGGCGGTGCTATTGCCGTACCAGGCGGTGATGCAGCCAGTCAAGATGCTCTCTACAGTACTGGTGTAGAACCGTGTGAGGATGTGGTGGTTCATTCCAAACTTCCTCAGCCGTCTCAGGAAGAAGAGGCGCTGGTGAGCCTTCTTCACAACGGCCTCAGTGTGGACGGACCATGTGAGTTCCTCAGTAATGTGGACACCGAGGAACTTGAAGCTGCTGACTCTCTCCACCGGTGCTCCATTAATGGTGATGGGGCTGTGTTCTCTGTCTTTCTTCCTGAAGTCCACCACAAGCTCCTTGGTTTTACTGACGTTGAGGGAGAGTTTGTGCTCCTGACACCAGCGTGTCAGAGTGTGCACCTCCTCTCTGTAGGCTGTTTCATCATTGTCAGTGATCAGACCTACAACCGTCGTATCGTCAGCAAACTTAATGATGGCATTGGAGCTATGTGTCGCCACACAGTCATGTGTGTAAAGGGAATACAGGAGTGGGCTGAGAACACAGCCCTGCGGGGCTCCAGTGTTGAGGGTCAGTGATGAGGAGATGTTGCTGCCCATTCTAACCACCTGGCATCTGCCTGACAGGAAATCCAGGATCCAGCTGCACAGCGAGCTGTTTAAGCCCAGAGCCCGGAGTTTCACATCAAGCTTGGAGGGCACTATGGTGTTAAATGCTGAACTGTAGTCTACAAACAGCATTCTCACATATGTGTTCCTTTTTTCCAGGTGGGAGAGAGCAGTGTGTAGTGTAGATGCAATAGCATCATCAGTGGAGCGGTTGTTACGGTAGGCAAACTGCAATGCGTTCTTTTGCGTTCTCTCTAGATTATTCCGGATCTCTGTAAATACCATATTGCAAGCAGAGCACTCGTTTGGTTGTTTTACCTGAAAGCTTTTGATGTCTGATAATTTTCTGTTTTTTTTATTGTTGTTATAGAGCAAAGAAGCTAGCTACTGTTGTTGTTTGGGAAAACTTTACAATGGTGACAAAACATTATCCCGTCCTCCGTCCCCTGACGTAATTGGTGTCTGTGTAAAGACCAGCAAGCTTTTGGGGCCGATGCGGAACCAGGTTTTAAGCCCCGGAACAACCTTTTCTGTGGTGGAAATGCATGGAACAGTTCGAGATTTCACATCGGCCCAGGAACCCGCCCCCGAACCATGTCGGTGGAAAAGGGCTACAAGAGGCACCGCTTTTGTGACTGCGCTGGTCTTTTTTAGTGCCTTGTTTTTTTTGTTTGCATGGCATTCACACAGTAAGGCTTCATTGTGGTGCTGGGAACAAAAAAAAATGTTGGGCTCATGTTACACGCCCAGTGCGTTTAAGTGCATACAAACTGTTTTCAGTTACTGTTTCTGTATATAAATGTAGGCTTATATGCAACTTCACTGAAAGAGTAAATACAGTGTGTAACAACTGCTGTGCTAAATGTTATGATGGACCATTTATAATTTTGTCTTACATTCCTTACATGCTTTGAAGCAGAAGTTGAATGGCTGTCTTTTGTGTTTAGTGAAAGGCATGGGCAGGCTGACTGTAAATGAACCCTCTCTTGATGGCTCTATAGGCCTTTTCTTTAATGAAGGACAGGCTTGAATATTGTCCCTACAAGAACCTTTAATGTGGTTTAAAAAAGAAATTCAATGTAATACAGGGCATAATATTCTTCTGTTCGGTAATAAATTTATTATTTCTTTGGTTGAGAAAGAAATTATACAGTGGTTAAAAACCCCATTAAATTGCTTGACAAGACACAGTTTTCTTACCTGTGTTGACATATTTCCATTTAGGGTTAGGTATGTGTGGCACGGTGGAGGGCGGGACTGGCGCGTGATTATGCACGCCCGGTCCCATATCAGGCTAATTGAGCCGTCAAGAGGGATAAAGGCCACTCGCAGACGGCGATCGGGAGAGAGAGCTTAATCAGCAGACATGTCTGCTGTCCTATATGTTTGTTTTAAGTTCTTCATTAAATTATTATTTATATTGACAAGCCGGTTTCTCGCCCTCCACCGTGCCACAGTATGGTTAGGCTTCTGCAACATATTTTATTAGCAACCAATTCAAAGTACTGCTACTACTGAGTACTGACTACATTTCCATAGATGCACGCTGTTTGAAAATAGTCCGCTGTTTTCAAAGGCTCACATGTGCATGTCAGCGAGCGCTCTATAGAGATGTGCACTTGAACATTTAAATGCGTTTCTTAGTAAAAATGCCTCTCTTGACACAATATAAATGTAAACACAGTCGTTAATGTATTATGAGAGTGTAAACAGACAGGACAAATATTTGCACCTTCTTGACACGATATTAAAGTCAACAAAGCTGTTAACGTATTACGTGATGCTATGTAATATTTTGATTTAATCATTTCAGTTAATCAATTTTTGATAATTGAATTAATATGTATGCAATATGAATATGAATAACTACATTATGAATGTTATTCAATATGTTAGATATTTAATCATTCAATTATTTATTTAATTATCATTTACTCAGTTTAATAATCAAAGTGCAAATCAATGGAAAAATGCAGCTTGACTCTCAGCCACTCTTACACTCTTATGTAGACTTACAGCCACTCTCTGTAATCTCTCTGAATGACACTTTCTGTGAATGACCCAGAAAAAATGTGTGTGTTGATGACCTAATGTTTTAATTAGAATAGAGCCATGCACTGTCTGGTACCTGCCAGAAAGAGGCAGAGGATACATGTGCGTTAATTAGTGCTAAAAACGTGATGAAACGAATGTAACCAATGACTGAAATAAGAGAAATCATTTAATAAACTAATCAAATTAATGCAGAAAGTAATGATTGTTAGTTAATATAAAACATGTAACCAAATGAAATGATTACAGTGTGTTTTATGCATATAAAAAGAAAAAGTCATGCGTTTGCCATCACTGAAGCAAGCTGGGTCAGGATGACCAGCTAGAAGTGAGACGGTGATGATGAAACTAGGGGGGCATAAGATGATTTCATTGGATGAAGAGCCCATCACTCAAAGAGATAAGGGGGAACAGAAACTGTACAAAACATGCATGATTCTGAAGGGTAAATTTAGATGCTCCTTGGAGCACCCTGGCTTTGTTACTCTGTAATAAAAGTATATTTTTGGAATCAGAACTTTGTGCATCCGAGAAACCTTTGACTCAACTGTGTTTCAATGGCTGTTTTGGGGCATCTGCTATGGCACTGCAGACAAGAAAAAAAAATCATATATATTAAAATACCCAATCTGTGTGATGTGTAAATGCAGTCTAAATGACTTTCTGCAGCTGTTATAAGTGATTAATCTAATGATCTAATTTGAGTTTTTAATAGCAAGCGGAGTTTGTTTTTACTTTTCTTTTTATTTGGTTTCTTGCTCTTGCTATGCATTATTACTTCTGTTTAATCTTATGTTGCGTGCTGTATTGTCTTCACAATTTAGAGATAGGGAATTGTCTCCATTTCAAGGTGTTCAACGTCACAGGACGATGGTGTGAAGCATGAATTTTTCATTGCCTTTGCTTATTATAATAACACTTGTTGAACTAGTGTTGGTCTGATGAAAAGACATAACTAAGATTATTGAATAAATTGAATAAAGTGCCTTTGCCTGCTTCTCGGGCTGGTAGATGAATTAACATAACAAGCTGATGTTGATGTTGACTGGTTTTGAATATCAGACAGAACTCTGATATTTGGATATATTCTGACGGAGAGATAGAGAGGTCTAGCGGGAGAATGGATCTAACATTCCTGGTGTTGTCAGTCAGGATGATGATTTAACATTCATTCGGCAGGATAGATGATCTAACATAAGCCTATCGTTAATATTAATCGAAAAACAATATTGACATGAAAAAGAGCAACGTACTCACTGTCCTTGACTAATACATTTCAATGACAGGTTTGCTTTACAGGTTTGGATTTAATCAGATTCCATGTAAAACTAATAATCAAAGAGTAAAGATTATATCAATAATTTAAAGCTGAATTATGTATTTCTGCGCTACCAAACAGAATTGTATAAATTAACTTTCTGAATACGCTTCTCATGTTGGTCAAACAGAGAGATTATTCCGCCCCAACTCATGCCATTGGTTGGGTATTGTTTTTGGGGCAGGTCTATGCAGGTCGTTCAAAACAAACAGAGTCATTTCACGTCGCAACAGAAACACAGTGTTTATAGTTCATGAGAAAATAAACCTATTTAATAGTTATTATAATGCATTATAGGCTTATTAAAAGTTGTCTCTGCATATTAAGCTGGGATAGAAGAAAGTATTTTAACAGAAAGTTACATACTTCAGCTTTAAGTAGTTTTACTTTTCAATAGATTACTTTTTTAATGTATATTGCACATTTTTCATGTTTAATTGCTGTTGTTACTGAACAACTTGCACTGTTTACTCTATTATCCATTTTATTATTCTATTTTATCACTAGCTCTTGAATAATTACTTTAAAAACTTGAAGCAATGTTTAGGAGAAGCACTTTATTACACTTTACATTCTTTTAATTCAATTTGCATCAATATTAAGAATGTTTACATTGACATATTTGTTTATTTGTTTATTTTTCAGTGGTTGAGGTGCTGTAGTTTAAAAAGATTTGAACCATTGTTCTAGAGCGCATTTGATTGGAGGAAAATCTGTGGAGTGCAAGATGAGTCATTCATTTTCTTGGTCCATTTTCCCTGAAGAGAAACACTGTAAATATTAGGCTACATCCACATTAATCCAGACACATTTGAAAACGTTGTTTTAGTTTTTGAAACGCTGTCTGTCCACACTGCCGTTTTAAAATGTTTTTCAAAGGTTGCTCATCCACACTGAACCATCTGAAAATCCCCTACTGCGCATGCGGAAAAACATAAGAAGTGTTACCCTGTGTCATTTCCATGTACGGTCTGAAACACAATTATCATTGTGATTCGTTGCCGGACAGCAGTTCGAGTAAACCTCCAGTTGCCTTTGAAGGAATGCATTGTGAAGGTTGTTCAATGTATCATTTATTTTTAACAACACCATCAAAGTGAAAAATAGGCACAACAATGCCACTACAACATGGGTCGCCATCTTGATTGTTTTGGGTTAAATGTATCACGTGACTGCGTCATATGACAACTATTTAATCGTTTTCAAATATCTCTGTTTTCCCAGTCCACACTATAACACAAAGTGTGTTTTCAAATGTATTTTTCCAACATTTTTGAAAAGCTAAATTTTTGTTGGACAAAAGCGATGGAATGCCAGAATGTAGCGAAATTAGCGCTTTTTTAAACGAAAACGTATTAATGTGGACGTGGCCACAAATGCGTATTTGTCTCTTAAATATGAAGTGTCATGATTATTTCCAAACAAGTTTCCTGAACTGATTGAACTCATTTACAAAATATATGACAAGAACTGTATCTAATAAAAGTGTTTGACGCAAGCTGAAGTTTGCAGGTCTGAGCTGCCCTGATGTAAATGATCTTACTCACTGCTGCTGACCTGAGGGCAGCTTTAATTGTCTCTGCATATAAGGGAACCTGATCCTGATAAATGCAAATGGAGAAGTTCTAAACAACTCACATTGTCTCGCATTTCCTTCTCCACAGTGGGGGACATCATGATGACACAGGTTACCGTTACCAGCATGAAGAAGAGGGCATACATGAAGCGTGTTGATGTGGATTGTTTGATCTTCGGACAGCATCCACAGCACAGGGCGCCTGCAGCCGAGCCACAGCAGCACGCCAGCTGCAAGAGAACGATACATGAGTGAGATGGAAACATTCTGGCTTTTGGAATTTAAAGACTTATTACAACAGTTCACAAACCATTATGATGATTTACAATCAAACAAATGGCTTATTAAACACATTTGCACATTAACAACCACACACCTTTATCAGTATAAAATAAGCCCATTCAAAACTCACTACATGATTAAGTAAAATAAATTGCAGCTAAGATAAATAAATATTAAAGTTTAACATATTGTTAAGCTTAGAAAACATTCAAGTACAACATATCGTTAAGGAGAGAAAATGCAGTAGGGGATTAAGAGCATCTTATTGGCTGTTGTCACCCATTCCTATTGGCTGGAAGCAATAGTAGACCTGGGCTGTTACTATGAAGCAGCTCAAATCACATGACTGAAGGTTCAGACATAATAAGAGGCAATGAGATCACATTGAGTGGTTGCAGAATCTTTACAAACATCTGTGGAAAATCCCTTAATCTTATAGGTCTACTGTTTGGAGACAAGATTGCGCAAGCAGAAAAGATGAAAGAAATGATGGTTGACATGATATTCTGTCCTAAAATATACAATAACATTGTTAATCAAATAGTTAATTGGTATGTATTGTTATCAAAAGTACTGGTATTTGATCAATATTCAATATCAAATTAGATCAATATTTATTTATTTTTTAAATAAAATCAATATTTATTTTTTTAATTTAACGATACCAGCTATTTTGTACAACGGAGTACAGAGAACTGACTGACAGGCAACTGCTTTTCAACACATGCACATTTGCTTAGCAGTGATATCGCTGTATGCGTGTATACATTTTGGTCAAAACGCCTGTCTTGATGTATGTAAATAGAGTCAGTTATGTCTTAAGTGAGCATATACAGATGTTAAAAAAAAAGATAGATGTGTGCCAAAATACTGGATCTGGCATTGCAGTAAATGTAGCTTAACAGCTCTTCCACTGTCTCTGTACGTTTTTAATAGTAATTAAACAACAACATTCACAATAAAATAAGAAAACAACTCAATGCTTTTTATTTATTTGTTCTTTATTACCGACTGCTTACTTGAATACTTACTTAAAAAAACTTGAGGCAATGTTTACTTAAATGAGAAATGGTACTAATTCAGTCCCACTTTATTTACATTTTACATTTACATTTATGCATTTGGCAGACGTTTTTATCCAAAGCAACTTACAGTGCACTTATTACAGGGACAATCCCCCCCGGAGCAACATCGGAGTTACACTTTTGTTAGGGCTGTTTTCAGGGACGGATTATGACTTTTTTTGTGGTTTGACAGCTTGAATTAAACCTATTCAAGGCTACATAGAGAGAAATTGCTTAATGAACATCGCCATTTCTGATCATTTAATTTGTGCTGTTACACCAGTAACATAAACTTACCTGCAAACTCATCAACGTCACTTTGTTCATTCTTGAAGAAGTACAAAAACCTTTATATCTTTGGACCGCCATCTGCTGCGCCGCGTCGGATTATGACTTGCAAAGGCCCTGGCACCTATATATGCTGCAAAATTATCTAGTCACAGAAGGAGCAAAATATATAAAATAATATAGTTCCTAATACTGTGATGCTCTACTGTGAAAAACCTTTGTTATTTAGGGATTTGGTTTGAGAGGATCAGTATAGACACTCATCATTTAATAAAAAATTATGCAATGGTATGTTGAAAAGTACTTGTGTTTTCATTTGAATAAAAGTCTATAATTTGATTAGTTTTTTTTTAATGATAAAATGAAATTAAACTTCAAAAGCTGGAATTCCGAGAAAATAAAATGGAAAACACAGAATTTGGGGAAAAATAAAACAGAATCTGGAATAAATTATACGGATTTCATAGGGACCTAGATTTGTGACAATAATCTAGCCAATAGAAAGCATTAGCAACATTTTACAATATATGTTGATGATCTAGTTGCTACATATCACATTATATTCAGAACTATGAGACTAAAATAACAAAAGCACTACCCCAACCACCAGCCTGAAGACATATGCTCATTCTCAGACAACAGGTGGTCAGCCTGCATGACCCCGACCCAAACCCCATACCTTCACAGCACCATGGAGTCCCAAACACAAAGTGGGTTTGCATCTATTGCAAACAGACCATCCCCCACATCTCCTGCCCAGGAGACAGTTCTCAGCCCCCTACAAACAGCCTTTCTCTTAAGCTCTCTGCAACCAGCAGGGGTTTGGGTGAAATGTGACATATTCAAAGTAAAGAACAATAGCCTGGACATTGCATTCTTTACGATTCAGGTTAAGTATTTCTCAAGCTCTTCAGAGTAGGGATGTGCAAGTCGATTAAATGTTCTGATGCTGCTAGTCAAAACTGGAATTACTAGTCAGTTATTATTTCCCCCCATTAAACTGATCAACATTTTTACACATTTAAGTTTGGGTTTATATTTTTTTTCAGAGAACTGTAATATCGATGTTACATATTTTAAATAGAATTAATAATACAAATATTATTTTAAAAAGAGGATTTCTGGAGCATATGCAAAGCTTCATTTCACCGCAGGCTGCGTGTGTTTCTTCTCTCTCAAACTCGCGGTGCGCGCAGGAAAATGTCCTCTCACTAGACAAGCAAACTCAGCAAAGTAGCTGTGAAATCACTTCGGTGGTGGTGCAGGATTCAGATATCCAAACATTTGAATGTCCCTATGGATGTTTTCACATTTGAGTCTTCTTTCCATCTGTGCATGCTTGTATGTTATATTAGATCAATTGCTAATGCACGACTGCAAGTCGTGAAATACGTGCAACTTTTCAGCACATTTTTTCTCTCTCTCGTAGATTTGGCTTAGTCTACCTGTTAATTATTTTCAACAATGTCCTGACTGTTTTAATATGTTAAGTAACATTTATGTGGTGATTTCTGTTTAGAACAGGCTGGGTTGCTCTATTGGTCCTGCACTATTCATTCAATTGTTTTCAATAAATATGCCTGTTAAATACTCGCTAACGTTGATTCAGTGAATGCGTGTCATGTTCTATATTTAATGTACAATGATCAAAATGCAAGGTAAGCACATCGCAGATAAATGCACCTTTTTTGTGGAATTTAGCTTCGGATTTTGAATAGTTAAATTATTTTAAATGGGTTGCATAAACACATGTTTTTAACTGTATTCTGAAGTTTACTTTCTTTTTAGACTGGCGACTTCAAATTTTCCGTTTAAACGTCAGTGAAATAGTCATTCAGCACATCCCTACTTCAGAGGTTTAGTTTAGGAGGAGTTCCTGTGCATTTCATGGATTCAGGATTTTTGATCCACTGAGCTAATACAACTAGCAGAAAAGATGACCATAACCAGATAAAGTATTTACCTTTAAAGCTAATAGAGAGCTATTTCTTAGGGATGTCATAAAATTAATATATTGATTGGCATGTTATTTTATCTACAGTATATGGTTTTGAGGTATTGATATATTAATATTAGCCAACATTTATTTGTGTGCTTTCCAGTTCACTTAGTTGGCCTCAGTTTAACAATCTGGCATAATAGTGATGGGAGACCACAAGAGGGTATTTACTGTAGCCGGTCAAGGGTAGGAAAGGCACAGGTATCACACACACACACAGGATGAGCTGATTTGGCACAGCAGATGGCAAGAATGAACAAAGTGACCTTGATGAGTTTGCAGGTAAGTTTATGTTACTGGTGTAACAGCGCAAACTGAACGTTCAGAAATGGTGATGTTCATTAAGCAATTTGTCTGTATGTAGCCTTGAATAGGTTTAATTCAAGCTGTCAAACCACAAAATTAAATACTTGTAACTGAAAATACATTGTGTAGGCATTATGAAAGATACTTATATACAATATATCGTCAAGTTATACTAGAGTAAATAACCTTTGTCCTTTGATAATGATTTGGGTCAAATTTAATGGAAAACTATAAGAGTTGTGCTCAGTGGCGCTGCCGAATTTTATGTGTACCCTTGTAGAAAATAATTGATATGAATTACAAAAACACAATTTCATGGACTTTTAGGGAAATTACAAACTCAAGTGCTGATTAGGTGACTTGACAAGATATTAAATAATATGACATAATTTAGACTGATCCCTGGCACATGTTGTTAGAGGCCAAATCATTTGCAAACCTATTTGATATATTTCATGTTTTCTCACTGAGCTCAAGTACCATCAGTGGAGAAACTAACAAGACAATTAATAGTCATGAATAGCAGCTTTGTAAGTCTGTTAGCCAGGCAATTGTACAGCTCGGACAAAAATGTATTACTTCACTGTTTGAAGTGTACAAAAATAAAGCGCTCTTTTGTCTGGTGTGAAGAGAGTACCCATAGTAACACTGAAGAGTCAAACCTTCCCTGCTAGAATCAGACTTAAAAGCTTCATTTGAAAAACCCAACGTTGATGGATGGGGATGGAGTTTGGATGGCAAGCTTGACAGCTTTTTCAGTTGCAAACACAGAGCAATCCAAAGGCTCATAGGACAAAAGTAAACACCCTTTTAGATGGTAAAGGCAGAAGCCAGAGTGAATGAAAGATGTGTCAAAAGCTGTGTGAAAAACACAACGGTGAGAATGTCTCATTTCTGCTCACAAATTCAACCCAGATTTGCCACAGAACAGTGGCAAATTCTCAGGGCCAGCAAAGCCTTCTCTGCGTGCCTAACAAGCCAAACAAATACATATTTTTCATCCTTTCATTCTCATTGACCTTTTGCCTATGTTAATTAATTCTTAATTAATCTACAAACAAATAGAGGAAACTGAAAAGTTTATCCAGTCAGAATTTACTTTTTGAGCTCCACCCCGTCAGGCCTTCAGAATTTCTTCAGAATCCCTCAACAGTGCAAATGAATGAGCGTCTAAAGTCAGATTGTCAGATTCATCAGCCAATCAGATTGATTTATTTGTTCTTAGTGGGTGTAATCTTTAGGATATGTCTCGGTCGAGGTCTTCTAGCTGTTCCTTGAGTGACGCAATCATGTTTTAAGTGATGTCATTTAAAAGTGAGCGTGAGGTCTTGCTGACGAGTCGACTGTCATCACTGCTGTTATCGTCATTGAGAAAGAGATTTTATGGATTTACAAACCTGAGATGTTTTTCATGACCATGTGATTAAAGTAGTGCTGTGCTCCATTCAGATCGGAACACAAACATGTCGAAACTCAGGGAGAAACCAAGAGAGTGATAAACATTCACTTTATTAAGTAATATCAATAAATTAGTTTGTTTCCACATTACTTGATATTAAAGCTTGTTTAACAAACGCCAGCAGAAACAGGTGTATAAAACATTATAATCTCTTTTGATAATCGTACACCTGAAGCACAAATGCTAGCGCTGCAGCATTGTTTATCAGTTGGGTTGCTAGGAGACATCTCTAATGAGAGTCAAACCCCTGTTAAGCTAACGGGAGTGTTGCAGTTCCGAATATCGGAGAATGGAATGCATTTATGGTCGGAGATATCAAGTAGGAATATCCCACATACAGCTTGAATGGAATGCATCATACCCGTGTACCCTGACGAAATGAAATTTATTGCAAGCAACATTTAAAACGGTAAATGTTTTAAAAGGTATTACAGACCTCTTTGGTAGATTCATATGAAAAATTATTATTTTTGAATGTCTGTTCGGGAGGCGTTCATTTCACAACACAGTCACACTGCAGTTAAAATTAGGCTTGCTTGAGCATTAAGTGTTGCTTCAAGTTCAAGCTTTTGTGCATGGGCATATTTTTAAAATGTCAATCGTTATTACTAGTTAGCTGCGAAATAATGAATGATCCCCAAAGGCATAAAGATGGTCCAGAAGTCATATTTAGGCACCATAAAAGAAATCCACACGACTCAAGTCGATCAATGAATGTCTTCTGAAGTAAATCAATATGTTTGAATAAAAAATAAATTGAGAATTAAAACTTAATTAACTTTTAAGCTACCAGTTGACCCATCACAGTGTTGTCACGTGACGTACGCATGATGGCGCATTCACGCGAGAAGACGGGAGCATGCACTTTGTTTACAACAGGGGAATGAACGTCATGCAAGAGTTTCAAACAGCAATAAAGCGCTGTCAGGAAGTAAAAATTTATAGTTAAAAACATTTTAATTATCGATTTGTTTCAGAAGAGATTCACTGATCGACTGGAGTCCTGTGGATTACATTTATGCTGCCTAAATATGCATTTTGTACCATCAAACAGTCAGCAGTCTCACGGCACCCATTCAGTTTCATTCTATAGACATAAAAAGTTAAAAATGCTTATAAAAAAAACTTAATTTCAGTTTTTGCTGAACAAGGAAAGACATGCACATCTGGGATGTCTTTATTTTTTTCAGGTTATTATTGGGATTTCCGTTGCAAAGTAAAGAGGCATCTGGAATTTTCATAGTAGCCTCTATGTCTGTGCCGTCGCATTAAGAAAAGCCTAAGACGTTTTTTTACATTCAATAAATTTTAACTAGTGGATGATTAATTTGTTATCTGCCTTTTCCACCTCCTTAGTTATCATTATTGGCAAAATATACTATCGGTCGCACTGTAGTTTACATGATACCATAAAAAGACGAATTACAGTTTTTAACTTTAACTTTTAAAGTTCATGTAAATGGCTGTAACAAAAATAAGCAACACTGGAGACAATTGCTGAGTTGATGCAGCTCTTATTCATGTGGGTCTTACAAACAAGATTACTTCAAGGCAAGCAGAGGGAGGTGGCTCAAGTCCTATTCAAGAACAATATGCCATTGAATTAATTACTAACAGTTACAGATAATAAGTGACAATGGCCCTTCTTGTATGGACAGATCAGCGGCAGTAATTCACAAATGGGAACTTGTTATAATGCCAACAAGAATATTCTCTCGCTGAAATGATACTGGATGATAAAACCTTCCTTATGTGAACAGATCTCATCATCGTGATTGTTTCAACCATGACTCAAGTTCCAACTGATGGAGATTTCAAATTTAGATTTCCATAACATTTTCCAGAAAGACAAGACACTGAAAACACAAAAGCAAGTGATTCTTAAGAAGCATTAAGATCCTTGACAACATGCCACAAAAAGTTTAAATCTTAATACAAATTAGTTGGAACATTTTCAAGTTACTTTTGTTATGACATTTTAATTGTTTTGACATTATAATAGTATCATAATTTTTGCACCAATTAACTGAATGCAGTTATTTTGTTGTCTAGTGAGAGCCTGTTGGAAACAAAATCTACAAATGCTAATAAATGCTGTTGTATTGTCACTGGCGTAGAGGGAGATTAAATGACCGTCAAAGTGCAAACAACAGTTAAACAAAGCGGGCTATCTAATGATAGTAATTAGTCAACAAACATGGAAACTACGCAATTCAATGCCAATTGCCCACCGAAGCCACACATTTGTGGGGCCACTGGCTCCTGACAAGCTTAGCGCTAATGAGACAACACTATTGATGCTCCAACGCTGACTCCATGCTCTCTTTTCCACTGCTAATCTTATGCAAACAAGCAGCCACATGGATCCAGCCAGGAAATGAAAAGACCACCCGTAGACCTCCTCACGTACAAAAGGGCTACAAGATAAGAGTTGGCCCTTAAGAACTGAAATTTGCACACTGAGAATGTGAAGGAGACAATGTTTCCAATTACACTGACAATAAGATTCAAACCTTAAAGAGATAGTTCACTCAAAAATGAAAATGCTCTCATAATTTACTCATAATATCTGGGAATGTCTCAGCTCTGTATGTCCATACAATGCAAGTGAATGGTGACCAAATCTTTAAAGCTCCAAAAAGCAACTAAATACAGCATTAACGTAATCCATACGACTTCAGAAGCGATATGATGAGTGTGGGTAAGAAACAGATCAATATTTAAGTTCTTTTTACAATAAATTCTCCTCCTTGCCCAGTAGGTGGTGATATGCATGTAGAGTGTGAATCAGCAAAAAACAAAAGAAGACAAATCTGAAAATAGAGATTTATAGTAAAAAGGGATTTAAATATTGATCTGTTTCTCATCCACACCTATCATATAGCTTCAGGAGACATGAATTTAATAATCCGAGTCATATGGATTACGTTATGCTGCCTTTATGTGCTTTAAAATACTGGTCACCATTCACTTGCATTAAAAGGACCTACAGAGCTGAGACATTCTTCTAAAAACCTTCGTTTGTGTTCAGCAGAAGAAAGAAAGTCATACACATCTGGGATGGCAGGAGTGTGAATAAATGATGAGAGAATTTTCATTTTTGGGTGAATTATTCCTTTAAAGGACTATTCAGGGTTTAATACAAGTTAAGATCAATTCACAGCATTTGTGGCATAATGTTGATGACCACAAAAATTATTTTGGACTGTATCTCATTTATATAAAACAGTAAGTCACAAACAATGGAAATGAATGGGGCCAGACAACATTACAATAGTGTCATTAAATAATTAAAAAAAAAATTCTAAAGTATAGCCACAAAGACATTAACATTATACATGTTAATGTGAATTAAGTGTAATACAATAGCTTACTAACATCATCTGTGTAAATAGTAAATTCCTGATTTTAACCCAATAAAGTCATGTTAAGATGTGTAATGTTTACGTCATGTGGCTATACTTTTGAAACAGTCCGTATTTTAACGTGTATGGACTGGCCCCATTCACTTCCATTGTCTGAAGTAAAAAAAAAAAAGTAAATTATTTTAGTGGTAAACAGTATTATGTCGATTGAACTTAACTTATATTAACCCCTGAATATTCCTTTAAATTATAAATGTATTGGTCCAGTTTGCAATATTGTCTGCTTTAATTTATTGGGGTTCATTTAATAATCAAATCTGTACAGAATACAGTACAGATCAACTGAAAACAAGGACGGTCATGGACATTTCTGTCCTGATCATCAGATTATGAGGACAAAAGGAGACTTCAATGTACTACAGTCGCACAACAGCACTACAGTAACTGACGGAGGAACATTACTCTGTGAATCTCCATAAAGTCAGAACAGTATTAAAACAATTGTTTAATAAAAGCAGATCCCATCAGTAACACGTGTATTATTGAGTTGTCGTTACTGCTAAACCGATGACACTAAATAGCTGTTTGTACATATTTGAAGCTCGCATCTATTCATTAGCAAACACAACAAAGACATCAAAAGAAGGCAACTTATATTAACTTTGTTTTATTGTATATGTGAGCAGCATCGTCATTAAACGGTATGGAAAAACGATATACATTAACTGAGCGTTCAGCGCGGATCTCGGTTCATAAAAAAGGACGTTGATGTTTTTACATGATGTACAGTTAATATTAACACGCATCACTCACCTGAGACACACAACACTGTGTACACATCCTGGCAGCGGGGCAAATGCTCCTTTACACACACTAGTCCAGGTCAGCGGTTGTGCTCTTAAGATTCGTATTAAACAGAGATTCGTGTTTTCTCTCCTCTCACGCGCCCCCGCACGCGCGCAGCTCACACTCGATTGTGACGTGCACGAGCAACAGACACTGTGTGCGGAAGTCTGTCTGGCAGATGCTTCAGTCGATGGGGGAGATGATGGCCTAGGCAAATATTCCACAGAGCTGCGTTGGTCTACAAGGATGAATCTTTGTTTCAGGACACTTCATTTTGATATCTCATTTTTAAATCCAATAAAACCCCCACCGCATGTCACTTCCGTTGTCGTCACGATGTGCGGTTTCAAATTTCCCTTGCCCAGAATGACAATGGACAATATCGGGAAGCTGTTGAAACCAATATTATAGCCCCAATATTATCTTTCCGCGTTACAGATACATATATATACTTTCATTTGGGTATTTGTTAAATACCAAAATTGATATCTGATGAGAATATTCAATTGCTATGTAGATAATGTGGTATAACTCGTTATGCTTTCATGTTGTAGTTTGGTTGAAGGGTGGAGATTTGGTTGGAAGAATGACTCCTATACGACTTGTGTTGGATACCATGTGAAAAGCATTGCACAGAACATCTGTTTCTAACAGCAAATGGCTAGGCTCACTAAAGCACCTGTACATTAATACAGAAACTTATTGTTTATATAAGATTAATGGGATTTTAATGTCTTTTGTTATATAAATGTTGTGCAGTGCAGATATTACACAAAATTTCACAGGTGTTTGTGACAAACAATGAACTGACAGATGGAAGCTGCTGACAATAGCGCCTCTCTGAGGACAACTGGATATACTCTTGTAACAAATTAATCTGCCTGACCACTCAAATGCTTTGCCGCTAATATAAGTAAAATAGTAATAATAAAGCCCCAACAAGGATTTAAGGAAACAATTCACTAGACCCAAAATTCCTGCAAGCATTACTGCCTGTATAAAAAGGACAGACATTATTTTGTCTATGCACAGTTAAAGGAACAGTTCCCCCCAAAATGTTCTCATCATTTGCTCATGTACTTGCCATCCCAGATTTGTATGACTTCCTTTCATCTGCAGGACACAAAGCTTTTTAGAAGAATATTTCAGCTCTGTAGGTCCATACAATGCAAGTGAATTGGGTACATAACTTTGAAGCTCCAAAAAGCACATAAAGGCAGCATAAAAGTAATCCATAAGACTCCAGTGGTTTAATATGTCTTCAGAAGCTATGCAAATGCATGGGATGAGAAACAAATCAATATTTCAAACATTTTTACTATAAATCTCTGCTTTCACTTCTAAAGTGGAGATTTATAGTAAATAAGGACATACATATTGATCCGTTTCTCACTCACGCCCATCATATGACTTCTGAAGATATGGATTAAACCACTGGAGTCGTATGGATTACTTATGATGCCTTTGTGCTTTTTGGAGCACAATTCAATTGAATTGTATGGAACTACAGAGCTGATATGGTCTTCTAAAAATCTTTGTCCTACAGAAGAAAGGACATCATGGGGGTGAGCAAATGATGAGAGAATTTTATTTTTAGGGTGAACTATCCATTTAAGATTTCTTATTTTGTACATGCTAATATGGTGATGTGCAAAATCAAAACAACAGGCAACTCAACATTTCTCTATAATTTAATCTTTTACAGTACATAAAAGAAAAATAAATTGTACTAATTGATACATAAATACGTTCAATTCCGTAACTCTAAATGCACTGTTGATCAGGGCATTTGCAATTCATGGAGGACCACAGCAGCACCATTGGCAGAAAAGACCATCCAAATCACTCAGAACACCAACTTCTTTTTAAGGGTACCTGAGAAATGTGAGGGGGGGGGAAAAAAACAAAACAAATGTATATGCATCAATGCAACGTAGTAAAATTAGCTTGCTATAGTGTAATCAGTATGCTATGGAGACCTTTAGAGGACAGGGCGGGAATATGTTTTCTGAAATAGTTTTGCGTGCCCTTGCAATAAATTTACCATGGTTTTACTACAGTAACCATATTTTACCCTTGACATTGTAGTGAAACCATAGTGATAATCCAGGAAAATGAAATAGTCACAAATACCTTAGTTTAACTGTGGTTTTCTATAGCAATATTGTAGAATGAAGTAACCACAGTTTTCGGCGGGAATCATTTTTCTAACATTGAAGTAACCATGACTGTTGGAGGCAGATATTTTGTTTTATTTTTTTGGCAGAAACTATATTGTATGCTATATGCTCTCAGTTCTGTGCAACTACAGTTTTAATTTTTATGGGAGTTGTAAATTGTGGCATAACTACTTAAAATCACAAAATCACGAGATGCAAGCAAAAGTCTTTGAGACAATTCATGTATGTTGCTTTCCGTGAACTATGAACTGTCTAGAAACAGCTGAGGCCAATCTGCTTAGTTTTTTTTCGTTCTGACCAAAATATGCCTTTTGACACAAGAGGTAAATATATATTCAAATGTTTGCAGTGTGACCATTTATTTTAAGACTGGACTGAGACAGTCCTCTCTTTCTGCGTTCTTGCCCTTTCAAAACAGGGACTGTAAATATTTTAAAAGTTCTTGAAGGTTTTTTTTGTGTGTGGTTAAATTTAACAAATTGGCAGAAGATAAAGCGGCTGAAATTACAGCAATTGTAACTAAAATAATTGACAAATACAGTAGGCTGCAATCAATCCCCCAAGGACACAGTATAATATGAATGGCTGATTGCTTTTATCCTCAAATAAAGCAAAAGCCAGATGCAATCAGGTACGTTTAGTTAGTGTTTGTGCAAGCTTTTTACCTTGTTCAATGGTGTCACGTTTTCTTTTGATTCCTATCAACAGGTTTTCTTTTTCTTTCAGGGCCTCTGCTGAAGAGTTTGGCCTGGGAAGCTGAGGTCCTGGGGTTGGTCCTGGTCTATTGCTGAAATATCTCATCTTCAAAGCCTGAAACGAGAATATTGCTTCATTCAGGCATACTACACAAGTGCACACAATCACTGATGTACATAGTATACTGTATACGTGATGTAACCTCAGATTGGGTCTAGCTATTGTGATCAAAATTGTGGTTATTTGCACCTGTGTGGCTGTGCTGCGTGTGCAGGGGTCAAAGGTGAATAGACCTTTGAGGAGTTCCAGCAGGTCATCGCCAGCAGCACTGAATATATGCTCAAGTGGGGTGCCAGGAAATAGTTTAAATGACACATAGTCAGGAAGACTGGACATTCCCTGAGAAAAGAACCAGCATATGTTACACAACGGATATAACCTCATCTACTTCATTTGAGATTTCTCAAAGCCAAATGTGATGGCATATGTAACATTATTGAGATGCTCCACAAAGACAAATCAAATGCCTCTTAATGCATATATTAAAAACCTAGCTCAAGAAAACTCACAAATAATTTCTGTAAATAATGCAGCTATAGACAGTTTAGACAACAATAAGGAACAAGAACAACTAACAGGCCACGTCTCTTCTGTTGGTGTTCCCAAAGCTTCAAATATCTTTGTAAGCTGATCCAAGTCTGAATCTCCAGCTAAAAATGGTACCTAGAAAAAAAAAATTACAGACATTATTAACCCTTAAATGGATGGGAATTTCACCAAACAATCTTAAATATTCAGGCATTTAGAGTCCTGGCAACTATATCTATCACAAACGGATCTACAAAATGCCCAGATAGTGTCAAATTTTTTCAATATATTTACGATATAATTTCAGCAGAACACCTAAATGACAATAATCATATCCTACTGTTCATGTGTTGTGCTTGTTATAGTTTACTTCCATGTTGTTTCTTCATCAAATATCAATGTCAAAAGTAAATAAAGTCAATCACTGAAACAACAGCATCACTTTGAGTAACAGATAGCATGTATAATATATATAGTTACACAAATATGGGATACAGATAATTCAACATTGTTGCACAGAAAATCAAAATGATATAGTATTTATATGTAAGAATATAGTGCTCATTTATATTGTAATAAACAATAAATAGATATCATGTGATAGTGAACTTATATAGATATTAAATAATCATAAACATACTTATGGAAGAGGGAAAAACCAACAACAACACTATTATACATCTAGGGTCTCTAATGACTATACACGTTTGCTACTGAAGCAGTTATAAAAAAAATGATTATGCAATTTTAGCTCTTTTTTTTTTTTTTTACACTATTTATAAGAGAGAGACTGAGGAATACTAAAGAGGTGTGGGCATAACTCCACAAAACGGATGAAGTACAGGGGGTCGGAATGAGGTCCCAGGACACTAAAGACCTGAGGTATGCGTTTAAGGGTAAAAGAAGCCATTAAACAAAAGACAAATGGCTCTAATACTCACTCGGAGTAAAAGTTCAGCAAGAATGCATCCAACTGCCCACATGTCCACACCCACACCATACATCCTGGCACCGAAGAGCAACTCTGGCGCACGGTACCATCTGAGAAGTACCATACAACATATATTACTTTGCCACATAACTAATAACTAATAAATTATATATATATATATATATATATATATATATATATATATATATATATATATATATATATATATATATATATATATATTTATTTATTAAGCAACAGGCTGATTAATATGACCTCAGAAAAGAAACACAATCAAAATTCAACATTTCTGAAACAAGAGACAAACCTAGTTACTACTTGATGTGTATATACTCTGTTAGGGCTTCCAAATGCTTTGGCCAAGCCAAAATCAGCAAGCTTCAAGACTCCATTTTCATCCAGTAGCAAATTATTGGGCTTTAAATCCTATAAAAGAAAGTGATAATCATAACAGAAGGTGCCAATTAACTTCAACTTAAGAAATAAATCCAACTACTTGCACAGAAAAGTATGGCATGCCTATATCACGGAGCCTCACCCTATGGAGGATCCAGTGATTGTGCATGTACTCCAAACCATGTAACGTCATTAGAATGTATGCCTTGATATTGGCTGGCGTCAATACAAGACTGGTGTCCTTTATGATCACCTGAAACAGATCATAATAAAACAATTTAACAAAGCATGACGTGGACTTTTTCGAATCGGCAAACAGCGTCAATGCTTCAAACAAAACAAATATCGTGCTTGGTTTTTATTGCTGACATCGACTTTTGTTTTTGATCAGTTTTTTTTTTCCCCTCGCCCCCTTATCTCATTGGTTGTGCTCTGCTATTGGTTTATTGCTGGTGTGACTGAAATCTCCTTTCTGATGAAACAATAAAAGTAATTTGACAACTAGCTTGGGACGTGTAATGAAAGTAGTATTATGTTACCTCGAGATCTGTCTCCATGAAGTCAAAAACAAGACTGATATTGGATTTGTGTCCAAAAGCATCCAGGAGCTGAGACAGAAAACAAAAGGAGTTCCTCTGTATCAGTATTAGCACATTTCTAATGGTGTATTGAAACATTTCAGCTATATAGGGAAAAAAAAAAACATTACTTACACCAATAATGTTTGGATGACTAAGCTCTTGCAACAACTTAATCTCTCTAAGAGCTGTTCTGTTGATGCCTGGAAGACAGAAAAAGATAAATGTACGACTCAAAATGAACCGGTGCAAAATAATGGAAGATAGCTGTAGATCAAGACCAACCACACACCATCTTTGGCCTCAGTTCTGTGTCCCACTTTAATCTGCAAACAAGCAAGTTAAATAAAAACAAGGCTCTGAAGTATGAGAACAAACCAGACAATACAGCAAAATAGCCAACTAATAAACTACAGTAGGCCGAACACATTCTCAATAATGGCTATCAAGCAGGGTCTCTTACCTTTTTGATTGCAACAATGGTGTTTGTGGTTTTATCCCTTGCCTTGTACACTGTTGCAAACTGCAGGGGTGACATAACATTATTTCTGATGACTGCACTATACAAATAACACATCTCAGAAATACAGATTAGGGTGCAATGCAAAGATACTGCAGCATCACATTGACGATTGGTAGCTGCATCACAGCGCAGAGAAATCTGCTGAATTAAGCGGAAAACAAAACAACAACAGCCCAGAAATATCCTAGTAAATTGGTTTACCTGTCCTTCACCCAGAAAGTCCAGCTTTTCATAGCGCTTTGCTCTGGACTTCACATCTGAAGCCATGACATCGACTGTGCTCCTCTTCTTTGTGAAAGCTCACTTCCTGCTAATTTAAAGAGCACTTTATACTTCCGGTTAAAATAAAAGTCATGTGGGAGACTTCTAGCAGACATTTGTCAAAATATCATAATTATACGGCCAAATATAATTATTTACAACAAAGCTAAAAATGAACACAGTTAATAGCACGTGTTTGTGTTAGTGATAACACGAGGAGCAGCACAGTACAACTGTATTAAAGGAATATTCCGGGTGCAATACAAGTTGAGCTGTATCGATAGTATTCGTGGCGTAATGTTGATTACCACCAGAGGCGGTTTTGGATTACTTGGTGACCTAGGCGAGATCCTACGTAGCGCCCTCCTTAATATCAACAACATCAACATGAGAAACAGATCAATATTTAAGTCCTTTTTATACTCTAAATCTCCACCTTCACACCTGAAATTCACATTTGATGCCTGTTTAGTTTTACTTTCACATCTGAAAAGTGTAAGTGGTGATTTAGAGTAAAAAAGGGACTTAAATATTGATCTGCTTCTCACGCACATCTATCATGTCTCTTCAGAAGACATGGATTAAACCACTGGAGTCATATGGATTACTTATGTTGATTTTATGTTATTTTTGGAGCTTTAAAGTTCTGGCCATTCACTAGCATTTTATGGACCTACAAATGTTATTCTACAAATATTAATTTGTTTTTAGCAGAAGAAAGAAAGTACCAAAGATCAGGTACCCTGTCATGCCGTCCAGAGAGCGTTGCCGCCTGCCTTATATCGCCTATGGCATGATCCGCTACTGATAACCAAAAAAACTAATTTGGACTTGCCCATCCTTTCTTTAAAAAAATAAAATAAAATCTGGGTTTAAGTGAGGCACTTACGATGGAAGTCAATGGGGCCAATCAGTAAAGATTAACAATTTGCAAGTTAACATGATTTTAGTGCGATAAAATCTCTTACTAACATTTTCTGTGTAATTGGGCCCATTCACTTCCATTACAAGTGCCTTACTGTAACCTTGATTTCTCTCTCTCTCTCTCTCTCTCTCTCTCTCTCTCTCTCTCTCTCTCTCTTTAAAAACTGATTTTTTTTTTTTTCTTAAATCAGTTTTATGTTACAAATGCTGTTGATTGAGCTTAACTTTTATTGAACCCGGAATATTCTTTTAAAATTCGTTTATTTGCAAGGTTTATGTTTTTATGTTTCATATTATGTTTTTAAGACAAATATGTTTTGATAATCTGTGAAAAGTGATATAATAAATACTTAAACTACTTTGAAGACATACAGAACCAAGCCATTGAACAATATAACATTGCATGGCGCGTTTTTTTTTTTTTACATCATTTGTTTACATCATCAAATCTATTTATATTCTTTATTATAATTTTTTTATGCTTCTATGCCTTCGTTTTATTTGGCTCGGTTGTTTTCGCAATTTAGCCAGACTGAGGCGCTGTAGCTGCATTTTCATGCCTGAAGAGGGCACTGTTGTCAATGCAAAGACGCCTGAATAATAAGGAGCGAGAATACATGTATGGAAATAGTTAATATTAAATTAGAAATAAAAAGTTTGCTGCCCAAAGCCCCATGGAGCATCTTGATATATACTGTATATATACAGTATATTTAAGGTTAAGCACCCAACCTATAGTTAATCATTCAAAATTATTAAAAACTAATTGTAGAATTATAAAATTATAAGAAGTTAAATAAAATAAGTGCCAATTTATGTTACATTATTAAGCAGTATGGAATATACTGTACAGTAACTGGATCTGTCAGCTGTATAGGAGAGAAGAGAGTAAAACGCGCACACACACGCACACACACACACACAAACACACACACAAACACACACACACACACACACACACACACACACACACACACACACACACACACACACACACACACACTCGTTCATACACTGGAATATTCATATGTGATAGTTTTGTCTTGTCTAATGTTAACCAATTCAAATTCGCATTGAATTTCGAACTTAGTGGATGTTTGTTTGTCCCTCTGTTTACTATGGTCTTGACTTGACTATGGTCACTAAGGGTAAATTAACGAGTTCTCAAGTGGCCAATCACAGACCGCTTTTCGTAGCTCTTAGTAGCCAATCTGAACGCAGGAGGCGGGGCCTGCCAGAATACCGCGGCAAAGACAGGCCTTTCCATCCACGTTCCTTATATGCACCTGCATTTTCATAAGATGCTTTCTTTCAGCGATTGTTAAAAAAGAAAAAGAAAAAAAATATCTGAGTGTTTAGGCTTTTAAGCGCACTTTTTAGACTAGAAATCCTGCTTAGTTGCAATTGTAAAACACAAATTTACCTGCCCTAATCTCATCTCCTAGTATGGGAAATATTAAAGTTGAATTTCTTTCCGCTTCTCTCATTATCACAATATATGATTACATAGCACAATGGCCGTTTCTATTGATTCCCTCCAGAATATGGTTTCCCATCTTATATAAAGCCTGTCTTCTGTCAAAACACTGTAAACTGCTAAGTTTCTTACTGAAGATGAGCATATAGTGGATGGATTACTGAACATAAGCACATAATTACAAATTCATATTTCCATTAAAGATCCATACCAATCAAAGAATATCTCCGATGTTAAACACCCACAAAATCAGACTTGCAACTGTTAGCAACAGGCACAACATATTTTATATTTCAGTTCACAGTTCTATCTGTTTTAACCCATGCATTTTTGAGTGTCACTACATGAATGTTTGTCAGGCCTTATCTTATTCACTAATAGTATGTGTCAGAAGATAAGTTTAATTAACTGTGTGTTAGAAGGTGCAAATATTAAAGGACAGTTCTTTCGAGGCCCATTTCCCTTTAGATACCTTTTTGTTTGACTTGTTTACTGTACTCCTTTCTATCGCCATCAGAAGTTTCCCATCTCAACAGGAAGTGGTTAGCACAAGCTCTGTTCATATGAAGACACCCACTTCCTCTGACTTTGATAAACACATTTGTGGTTTTGTGCACTAACCTCTCAACTGCTGTTAAACCCAATGTCCCCAAATTACAGAATGATTTTGTGTTGGTTTCATGATACAAACTAAGAGTTTAGGCACAATCCAATAGAGTTTCCAGTGAGTATTCTGCTTGGTGAGGACAATAGAGGCTTATTTTGTATAAGTTTCAAGTTTGGCCTCATATGAACACATTTGTTATATTTAGTCTGTGATCAGAATATACAGTCAAATGATGTCCAAAGGGAAATATCTGCAACAAAATGGCTCATTGGCATCAAATACATTTGAGCTTTTTAAAACCTTGCTGCATATCTCAAAAATGCTTTATTTATGCTTATTTATGTGAAAATCTTAACTCACTAGATCTAGGGCCAAAATGAAGTTCCGACTTACTTTTTTAATTCTTGAATGAGGTTAGATTACTAAACATTTGGGACATTTGAGCATACCACTATACCACACACTTTCTATTTGTATTAGTTGATACAATCAAGGTCAAGTGTCCTTTGTGAACATAGTGGCAAGTTTAATGCAGTTCTCTGAGGAGCACAAGATGATTCATCTCTCAACTACTGATGGTAAGCAGGCACAAAGTTACCAAATCAACATCCTCAGTCAAAACTCTCATTCTGAAGAATGAAACAGTAAACCTTTAAAAGTGGTTTCAAAACGTTTTGTGAAGGGAATATTGTAATTATTATTGCAGATCTCATGAAGTTAGTGAAAACTTAAACATTAGTCCTTGGGTTCATTTGATGAAATTATGTTATGTGCACTGAGATATGCCTAATTTATTCCATGCTTATGCAAAATTCATCTTTACATAGTTAAATACAACTCTCAAAAGCATGATATGAGCTGGTCATATCATTTCAAATATTTAGCTATTCTACACTACAGAAATGTGAAGCCATGTCAGACCAAATCCTGGACAAGTATTCTGCAACAAACATCTCTTGCATGCTGAGGCTTTGCATACAACACATCTGCTTTGGGTAGAGTGCTGTGGGTACAGCTTACAATAAAACCGCATATTAGTGTGAAAAACAAACTGCATATGAAAGCCTCTCCCTTATCAGACTCTTCACAGATCTGAGGACCAACTCAATGTTTTGTTTCACTTTCTGCATTTAAGACCGATATGCAATTCAAACATTCTATATACTGTATATTCATTGTATAAGATCAGGCATTTACAAGTCTAGTTCCATTATAAAGTACATAATTAAAACAGAGCAGTTCATGCACACCACACAAACCTCTGCACCCTTTAGATGTGGTATCCATGGCAACTTTTTCACAAGAAAAAAAAAATCAGTACCTCCTTGAATAATTGGCAGCGTCATTAAATTTAAGGTTGACCAATGACAACTGTTTACTAACACAGGCGAGACATTGATTGACAGTCGAGGGAGTAGATGCTGACCTCTATATTGAAGAGGTCTCAGAGTGTCATTACATTCTCCCTCAATCAATACAAAGCTCAGATATAAACACTCATCCTGTCTAAATGCTAAAAAGAGGTAAATAATGTGGGGGATGAGCGCTGACATTTAAATATTAAATATGCTTTGTTTAAATCTTTATCACACAGTCTTAATATTTTTAGTTTATATTATTTGTTATCATGAAACTACATCACATCATATGAACAATGAAATGAGTGTACATAAGCCCCATTATTCAAAACCATTTGAATTGTGTAGACAGAAAATACTGTGCCCACTGATGATGCTATTTACAAGTTATAATACACTAACTGGATGGATATTGAAAATCAATATATTTTCAATATGCATGAAGTAAGCAGGTGATTCTGACAAAACTTGTCAAGGAAATATCCTGGTCTTATTTGACACCAAAATCAAAAGTAAAAAATAAGAAATTCAATTTTGCATGTAGAAAATTAAGCCTATTTTTAGCGCCATTAAGCTTTTTTAGATTGTGACTATTTATATGACAGTTACACACATTTTACCCCCTATTCTCCCCAACTCAAAAAGATATGGTGATGATATCCTCATAATGAGACAAAAAATTATGTTATTTAAATTTTTAAGTATTTAGATATCATCAAAATATGAGGGCCAAATTACTCAAAATTAAATAATACAATTATTATTAAACTTTTTAAAGACATTTTTAAATAGGGCTTACAGAGTTAAATTGATTTAAAAAACTATAAAATTGTAAAATTACTCATCAAATCACCAAAAAAAAAAAAAAAATGTCCTTGGTATTTAATTTTAACATTATTGTGTCCATTTTCATTTTAGCATTATCTTTAAGTTGATTTCTTATTTACGCATGAGCTTCATACCTTCATTTTTATTTTCATGGTTACAGCTCTTGACACAACACTTGTCGATAGCAGGCATCACCTTTCAAAGTAGGATGTCTTCTTTCATAATGACTTTCTCTAAC